>JASDQU010685750.1:54783-71605 GCA_032191745.1 Picea mariana | reverse complement strand
GTTTGTGTTTCTAAGCTTTCTATTTTCAGTTTCAACATGCTTCAACTTTTCAAGATTCTCATCTTCTTCTTCACTCTCTGCATTGTCTTTGTATCCCTAAAAGGAATCAAGGTTGGTTTCTTCATTTGAATCTTCTTTAGAAATGATTTCTTCTTCTTTAGAATTCTTGTGATCATCATCCTGGGTTTCTTGGGTTATGAAGAGGACTTCTCCTCCATCAATATATTTTTCATCACTCTCATCTGAGGAGATGTCATCATCCTTGGAGTAGAATCTCTTTTTATTGTTGAGACTTCTCTTTTTATAGTAGCAGTTTTCAACAATATGTCCTATTCTATCACAGACAAATCATTTGAGAGGAGACTTACCTTTGTATATTCCACTTCCCTTTTGGAACCTTCTTACGAAATTTGTTATTTCTTCATCAAGGTCATTATCCTTGTCTTTTGTCTTATTTATGGATTTAAAGGCTGCTTCATTGTCTGGTTGGTCACCTTTTGTACCTATTCTCATTTCATATTCTATAAGAGACCCATGTAATTCATTCATTGTCATTTTGGTCAAGTCCCTAGTTTCTTCAATGGCAGGGACCTTAGCATCATACTTCAAGAGAAGTGATCTCAACACTTTTTGTACAACCAAGGATTTGTCGAGGTCTTCACCTAATCCTCTGATAGCATTAAAAAATTCATCAACTCTAAGAAAATATGTTGCAATATATTTCTTTCATTCATCTTCAAATTTTCAAATTCTGCTCTATGTTGTTGAAGCTTGACCTGCTTAACTTTTGAATCACCTTCATAGATACTCTTGAGTTTGTCCCATACCTCTTTAGTAGTGTTGCAACCCATCACTTTTCTATAAATATTGGGTGCCAATGCTCCTATAATAACATGTATAGCTTTTGAATTACAACTCATAAGCTTCTTCTCATTGGGATCAGTTAGAGCATTATTTGGGATTACATAGCCATTTACAACTGAGTACCAAATGTTTACTCCCAAAGATGTTAGGTAAGTTTTCACTCTATCACTCCAGTATGCATAATTTCTTCCATCAAATATTTGAATCACATTTTAAATGTGCTCATGGTCATCCATCTCTTCTCGGGATTTTCCTTCTAGTGGTTAAACTGTTCTCAAGGCAACCCGCTCTGATACCAATTGTTAATATTGAGAGGGGGGTGAATCTGTATCAAGTAAAATTTAGAACCTTTTTCAACTTATACTTAAACCTTTCAAGTATATCCAATGAGAAATTAACAATAGTATAATAGCTACACCAATACACCAAAATACACCATGCACAATATATGAGAAATAATCAATCTATTGTTCAAGGGAAGTAATGACTTTAAAAGGTAGCTACAACTTCCAAATGTAAAGGGAGGGATAAACCTCCAAGAGGAAGATAAAATCCTCCAATATCAAGAGAGGTTTGAACTCTCCATCCTTGCCCCTTCCTTCCACCCAAGAATATATGAGAGATAATAAAACTTTACATTAAATCATCACCATCAACCAAGCATCACATACAACCTGACAATGCTTCCTGAGACTTCTTCAATTTATGCAATTCTTCAATTCTTGGAATAATATGATCTGGTAGATAATATTACTCAATATATTCTCTGAAACTCCTCCAAGTTTCACTCCTTGAATCCTCCCCAAAAATAATTTATAGAAAGAATGGTAGACTTTATTCAATTCTGGTTTATTCAGGAGAGCGAACTTGTACAGAATGCCCTGCGCTCAATATTTAACATCATATTATGAAACTCACACACAAGAAACTAAAATCCATAATATTTCCAATTAAATTGGTCCCACTTAATTTGTATTCTCTATGAATAATTTATTATTTTTTTACCTAGAACACCTATTTATTAACTAGCTTTAGGAATGGTAAAAACCCCTATCTTCCACAAAGTGTATCTCCATAATTACAGTGAATCAAGAGCTGAAAATTTTACCACAGGTACCTTGATATGTCTTCTCAATACCATAGCAATTTCACCATCTGAATCATTCTAGAAAAATGTTTATAGCAAAAATGGTAATATGGCCTGTAAATAACATACCTTAGAACACATCACAAAAAGACTTCATCCTCCCTTGAAATCCGGCCTTCCTTACTTCTGATTTCCTTTGAAATTCGACTTGTGTATTAAATGAATGTATAATGATATGTATGTATACCATTTATGTCACTTCCTTTTAACATTATAACCAACCTGACACTTTCTTATTTTGTAATTCTTTTATTTAATTATCTTCATGGCCTACATGTACTTACTTCTTCAATTCACTTTGTCATCTTCAAAAAATTATTTCTCCTCAACCATGAGGATCCACGTGACGTGCCACCTACCACCAGAAACAACATGATGTATACTATCCATCCATGGGTTTTGTTTCTGCATGTACATTTTCCTTCATGTCCAAATACCTTCATTAATCTTGCGGTCCAAAACCAATGACTAGGGTTGACATCAATGAGAACAACCAATCTTCCAACAACATCATCATATCTCAACAATGTGAAACTCTCTAAACCAACAAAGACTTTATCTGGTCAGCTTGACATATACACGAATCCTTATCGTTTGTTTCAAATCACCCGAGTTGCACCCATCCCAACTCACCATGACAAGCTAGTGAAAATCCAACCACAAGGTTGGCAATTAACCACACAAGATACAGTTGTGATCCAATCTCTCCTCCATTCCACAAAAAATCCCAACCTACCAAAACACCAAGCTGCAATAGTTCGCAATTCCTAGTCTTAATTATCTACTCCATGTCTCAAACCCGAGACCATATAACTTGTTGCCACTTGCAATCGTCTCTATAGCTATCTCTAAGAGTTTTCACCTGTAACCTACCCATAACAAGAACAAGAAATATGCAACCAATTGTAGAATCTATGTGTCTCAAATATGATCCCCTTCTCTTCAGATCCCAATCTTTGAGACCATGTCAATTTTCACATGCAACTCTATGTGACTAATTTTCATATCTAAAAATTGCTTACTAGTGAGCTAACAATAAAACCCTAATTGTTATCACTGAACAATTTTACAATGAAAATTATTGACTCAAAATATATGCCATGGAAACAACAAGATCAGAGGTGAATCATCAACACATATATGATACATGAATTTGTGTTTTCTAACCTTGTTAATTTCATAAATTCTGAGGGAAAAACCATCCCTCCCAACCAATACAATTTTCCCAAAATCTAAGGACAATGTTGTCCTCCAACAACCAAAAAATAAAAAAAACAAACCTCACCAAATTCCTAGAAATTTCCTCTACTGAAAAATCTATTGCAGACCACATGTATGACCTACTAATGTCACCTGTCAGCCTGTACGGACCCGCTCCTTCCCATAAAACTCTCTACATGATTCACCTTACTACAACCTACTTATATATGTGATTGTTCCCATTGCAACCCATGTATACACGATTCACCTTCCTACAACCCACAAACATACACTACCATGCTCTTTGCAACCCGCATATATATGTGATTCCTCCCACTACAATCTACGTATAAGTATAGAAAACTTGTACCGAAACCTCTGTACAATTCCTCTCTCTGGATTCATCTCTCCTAAGCCATATTTTCCACCATTACAGAATTTCCCTTTGCTCAAAATCACCAATATCCTAGCACAAGTGCATACTCACTTATGCTAGGTCCATCCTTGTCTCCACACACTCTACACAATATGACATGTCACAATGACCTCCCTCCTTTATATATAGGTATTATGGGCCAACATAGAAGCCCCTCCACAAGTAAAAATCATATTAGACTTTCTTGTGGGTGTGAAGCCCCAACACAAATCCACAAAGTAGATCACCAAACCCATGAATCGCCATATTCATTCCAATAGTGGTTTTCTCCTAACGAAGAGTGTAATGTGGTGCCCACAATGATTTCCACATGCCCAACACCTAGGTAAACTGAGAATATATTCCCAAAGCTACAAAAATCAACAAAATTTGTTGTGAAGAAGGTCATAGAGGATGGAATGTTAAGCCCTCGATTTTACTATTATACTTGAACTATGATACTTGGTTATGAACCTAGACCAACTACAAAAACTATCAATCATTACCTCATTTTCATCATTACATGAATCTCCATCGCCAGGGATGAAATACTTTAGTTATTACATTTCTATTTTTATATTGGTGTTTTCCTTATTGGTTAGCTATGCCCTTTAATGGTCATCTAGACCATTTAATTGTAATTATACCCTTTGTCTCTTATTTATAACAAGGAAACCTAATTGTAGAGATCATTTCATCTTGCGCAGTTGTTATATTGTAAAATGAGGGGTTATCCCCTCTAAGAGGCTTCTCATTTATTCTTTTATCTCATTCTCAAGGCATGGAGTTACTTCTCTTGCTATTTTTATGTTACTTGGAGGTTTATTTCATAAAATTTGGTTTTAGAGAATACAATTCTTGGGTTTTGGCTTCTTCAAAAGAATCATCTTGGCATTTTCACTATAAAATTTTTCTTGGAATGTCTTAAAAATAATGTTCAAAAGTTTGTGGCTGAATGTTTGGTTTTCGAACAAAATAAGGGAGAGGCAATCAAGATCCTAAATATTCTACAACCATTAGCTATAGCAAGTCAACATTAGGAAGAGGTCTCAATGGATTTTACCACATGTCTATCAAATTCGGAAGGAAATAATGTCATCATGGTAGTGGTGGATAGACTCACAAAGAATGCCCATGTTTTTTGTCTTTCTCATCCTTGTAAATCAATTATAGTAGTTGTAGAATTCATGGAAACAATTCAGAAGCTACATGAAATCTCCAACATTATTGTAAGTGATAGAGATCTAATTTTCATTGGTAATTTTTTTACTAAATTATTTTATTATTTGGGTACTCAATTAGCTCATAATTCTTGTTACCATATTCAATCCAATGGGAAAAATAAGATTATGAAAAAATATCTAGAAGGGTATATTCATTGCTTTGCATATAATAAATAAACATAATGGGTCAAGTAGTTTCCCTTGTTAGAGTAGTGGTAAAACACTTTCTTCCATACTTCACCAAAAATGTCCACATTTATCACACTTTATGGATATCATCCTCCATCCATAACATCACCCTTGAGAGGAAAAGTGAAGGTTCAAGTAGTGGAGGACCACATAGAACACCAAGAAAAATTTCTCCAATTATTGAAGTACAACTTGGAAATAGAACAAAATAGAATGAAACAACATGTAGATCAACATCGCACTAAAATGGAATGGGTATTTCTAAGCATACATCCATGCAAGGCGATGTCTCTCAAGCAACAAAACAAGGACACTAAATTATCACCCAAGTACTATGGTCCCTATAAGGTGTTACAGAGGATTGGAAGTATTGCTTACAAATTGGAATTTCCTTCATCTTCATGTGTACATCTAGTCATCCATTTTTGTTGCTTAAAGAAGGTAATCAAAGAAAATACCCTAGTTTAGAGTATTTTACTAAAAATTAGTGAAGAATGGAAAATCATACTAGAACCAAAAACAATCCTTAAAACATAGATCAAGAAACTGCTAAATCGAGAAATTATTGAGTGCCTCGTAAAGTGGAAGAACCTACCAGTAGAAGAGGTGACATGGGAAGATGACTTATTCATGTAGAAATATCCATAACTAATCAAACATGAGGGAAATACTTGTTTCAATGGGAGGGGAATGTTAATACATAGAGATTAGTTTATTAAATTTCTATTCTTATATTAGTGTTGTGCTTATTAGTCAACTAGGCCCTTTAATGGTCAACTAGACCCTTTAATTGTTATTGTACCCTTTGTTTCTAATATATAACAAGGAGACCTAGTTTTAGAGCTCATCTCATCTCGTGCATTTTTTATAATGTAAAATGAGGTTTCCCCCTCAAAGAGGATTCTCATTCATTATTCTATCTCATTATCAAGTCATGGAGTTACTTCTCTTTCTATTTTTATTCTATTTGGGTGTATGGTGCATAACATAGTGTCATTTTAGGGCGGGATATAATAAATCATGTATTAATAGTATGATGTGGATTATGAGATGGGATTCAATCCATGCAAGTTTACTTATAATGACCCCATGTTCTATTGTAAATATTCCTAGTGGAGAGCTTAATACCAAGGCTCAACTAGTGAATGTGTGTCAATGCCAATGTTCATCTAGGATTATGGTGTGGTTGTTATATTTTCTATGATATGCTCATGTGTATATAAAATCATGTATACAAAGTGAAAAATGCATAATAATATAATATCCACCAAAAGTTTGATTGAAGAAGCAACAAAGGGATTATGATACCACAATAGGGGAAGAGGAAAGAGGGTTGTTGGGTGATTTGACTTTGTCAATGTTCATTGGAAGTATTGGCCTTTCTTGAATATTCTTTCTGACAAGTTGTCTTGAGAAATATTTGACTTGTGTGTATGTACCAAGTACAGGTGTCATATCATTGGGAAGAGAGGAGATATCGAGAAAATACCTTTGATTTTCTTTTTCATCGTCATCTATCATTATATTACTCAACCATTCATGGCATGGTGAAGGAACAAGCTCCCATGTTATGGATATGTTTTCTCTTGATTGTAATTGTTGTTATGGCTGCAAATGGAAATATTTTCTCAAAAAATTGTGGTTGGAAAATGCCCTTATAAGTTGGGGGACATGTTATTGAAGTGTGAGATAAAATGGTATGGATTGAGAGAGAAACCATGGCTATAATTTCCACAGTATCCAAGGAAACACCTTCATACCTACAACTCTATTATTGTTTCTCATTGACTATTTTAAGGCCAAGTGTTTTCTTCTCGGGTTATTCCCAAAAGGAATTCAGTAGTTGGATTATTTTTGCATGCACTGAAGAGAATTGGAAGGTAAGAAGATCCCTAAGGGATTATTGAGTATAGAAAGTGAAGTTATTCTTTGTGTGGGGCACTGTCTGGCAATGTAAGAGAGTGCCAAGTTTGTTTGATGGTTGGATGAGATATTAGAGATATTTGTGTTGAGAACACACTTATATTGAGAGGGGGGAGGGGGGGTGGAGCGGTGGTGAATCGATATAAGACTATCTTCTTCTTTTTTGGCATTCATAAACCATAATGAAGAAATCACATAAATGTAATAACTAGAAGACACAATATTTTACATGGAAACCCTTTAGGGAGAAAATCAAAAAAACTTATTTTTATAAATTTGTAGGTACCAACCTACTGTCAGAAATGTTTGTAGGAACCAACCTACTTGAGACACCAATCCCCACTGTTTTTTGTAGGTACCAACCTAATGGAGACATTGATCCCCTTTATTGCTTGTAGGCACCGACCTGCTAGAGACATCAATCCCCTCTATTGTTTGTAGGAACTGACCTATTGGAGACATCGATGCCCTTTGTTATTTGTAGGCATGACCTACTAGAGACATCAAGACCCACAATATTTTTTTTTGTAGGAAGCAACCTACTTACAAGTTTACAAGTTCTTCATATGCATTTCCTTCACTGGTTTGCTTGTTTCTTTTCTCTTCACCAAATCTTCTCTGTGCTTGTTACTTCTTCTTTCACCAGATTTTCTTTTCACTTGCTACTTCTCCTTTCGCCAGATCATATCATCACTCACTCCTTATTCTTTCGTCATATCTGCTGGGCAATTTCTCCTTCTTCTTTGACAAGATCTATTAGTTGGATCATCACATACTTCGTCACTCTCTCCTTTTTAAATAATGTTCAATATTTTCTCACATTTTTTTCTCATATGTAAATATTACATTTTCGCTCTTCACCCACACCATAATTCTCACAAACCTCTTCTCCTTTTATACTTTACCATTAAATCTATATGAAAATTTATGTCCATTTGAAAATACACAACCTTCATTAAATAAATAATTAATTTCCCTTTTTTTAATTTACTTTTCAACATACCATGGGAAAAATACCACCATGGGTTTTAAAACCATGTGCAATTTTACTCCACATTCACTTTTTACTTTTTAGTTATCTTTCACATAACTTCATGTTTATTCCATTTTTACCTTTTACACACTTTCACATAACTTCATATTAAATCCACTTTCATGTAACTTCATATTTAATCCACTTTCACGTAACTTCATTTCTAATCCACTTCCACTTTGTATTTCTTAAAGTCATCTTTCGTTTGAATATTTATATTTGAATACTTACCTTTGACATCAATGATAATAATTTATTCAAAAAAATCCCCCTTTGTCATCAATGGAAACCTTGTACTTAAAAACACGTAATCCTCCAGAAATAGAAAGAATTCTCCCTTGTTTGCAACTTCCCCCCTATCTGTAGTTTTCCTTCTCTTGTCTGCAACTCTCCCCCTGTTTGTAATTATCCACCTTTGAAATCAATGGAAAATAAATGATCCCTGTGATCTATGCTTCTTTATTGACAATATGAGAGGGATATCACTCCTAGTTTCTATCTGAGATATGCAAATGTTTCTCTGGGAAGGGGTTTGATAAAAATATTTGTAACTTATTCTTTGGTGGAAATTTATTCTAGCTTGACACTTTTTTCAGCTACATGTTCTCTTAGGAAGTGGTACTTGATGGGAATATGCTTCATATTTGAGTGAATAACATGATTCTTTGAAATGTTGATTGCACTTTTGTTGTCATAGATGATTGATATTGGTTGATCATATTCTACCTTGATATCTACAACGTTTTCTTCATCCAAAGAACTTGTGTGCAACACATTGTTGTTGCAATATACTCAACTTATATTGTGGATAGTGAGAATGAAGATTGTTTCTTGCTCAACCAAGACAATAGACCGTTGCACAGAAATAATGCTCCTCCACTTGTACCTTTTTTTCATCAACACTTCCTTCCAAATCTTCGTTCAACTTGTTCCTAAAAAGCCACTTGGTGTCAATTACATTTTTTTTTGTCGATCTTGGAACAAGTTCCCATGTTTCATTCTTCTCAATATGATTCAACTATTCTTCCATAGAATCAATTCAATTCTTGTCTTCATTGGATTTTGTAAAATTCTTAGGCTTTATTTTAGATAGAAAGGAGAAGTATGCATATTCAGGTGCATTAGTTAGTCTTCTTCTTGTTTGAAATCTCATATCTTTATCACCAAGAATTATATTTTCTGAATGATTCTTTCTAACAAATATAGATGATGTCTTTGTATTTTGGTGTTTTTTTTCTTCTTCTTCATTTTCTTCTCATTCTCCTTTTTCTTCTTTGAATCCTAGCTCATCTACTTGAAAATTTACTCATGTTTTCACCTTCTGGTGCCCTACTTTCTCAACTTTTACGTTGTAACTCTCTACGATTTTGTGTAATGTTGTATTGTAACACCTATAAGATTTTCTTCTTGATAAATAACCAAGAAATATACCTTCATCAGATCTGTAGTCAAATTTTCCAAAATCCTCATCATCTCTCTTTACGTAGCACTTGCTTCCAAAAACTTTGGATTATTTAATTGTTGTTGGGACTGTACCTTTCCATAATTCATAAGGTGTTTTTTTTTTATTGAATCTGATTTTTCCTCTATTTAGAATGTAAATTATGGTGTTGACTGCTTCTCTCCAAAATATGTCTAATACCTTGGCTTCATTTAACATTTTTCTCAAAAATTCCGGTCGACAAATACCTAGTCAAAACTCCAGTTGTTTGTCATGGCAGGTCGATCCTCAATCGACCACTTTCAAGGAAATAATCAATAAGTAAGAGAAGCATTGCATGAATATATAGGCAATGATACAAAATGATATAAATTCCTCAAAAATATGGTCAAATGATTCCATGACTATCCATCAATCCAAGAACAATCTATCCTGGTAGTTGACACTCGTCCACAATTTTGTCTTTTACGTCTCTTCTGCAAATATCCAAAAGCATGATTTCTATTCCTTTTATTTTTATGGTGAGTATGGTGATAGGGTGTAGATTTTTGCACTAGATGATAATAGGAAGTAGGCTCAGGGTTAGGTTCACTTACAAGAGTAGAAAATTTTGGAATTTCGACAACAATGTCATCTATAACAGTATGCTCAAATTATGGCATGTGAGGAATAGGAAACTTGTCAATATGTTTGGCACAATCAATAGTAGGTTGTTCTTCTAGAAAGCCAGTTTGAAATCCACCTCCAACAAACAAAACCTCTCTGGTTGTAGCAAGGCCAAGTGTAGATAGGGAGGCAACAACAACATCATATCCAAGACCAATATTAATGAATGGATACCTTTAACAATTGATGATATGATATAGGGTTTTGGCACTTTTTTCAAACTTCAAGCTTCTACTCAACCTAGAAATTGAATTTTCCAAATCCTTTCTTAAGGAAACAAGTTTAGCTTCTAGCTTCTCGCAATTTCCTTCCTTTTCCTTCAGTTGAATTCTCACCACTTCTTATATCATTCTTTCCTCTTCTAATTGAACTTTTAGGATTATGATAATATTTTCTAATTCTTCAAGGATTTGTGACATTTTGGATTTTGAATCACAATCCTATTCTTTGTATTTCTGTAGTTTCTCTTTTTGTTTCAAATTCTTTTTCCTCGACTTCTTTATTTTTCTTAAGGCACACATGATTTATTCTTCAAGATCCATTTCTCCATTTGTTTCAACATTTTCCTCCTCTTCTGAATCCATCATTTCTTTGTCTTCGTCAATCTTTTATCTATTTCCATAAAGAGAATTTATTCTCTATCACTATTGGAACTGCTTTCACTGCTTTCTTCAAACAAATCACTGACCCCTTTTGAGTAGAGCCTCTTCTTCTACTTATAAGAGTTCTTTTTCTTTTCATGCTTGTCCTATTTGTGACTATTTTTTTGTTGATGATGTTTTCTCTTTACATTATATTATTCTTCATTATCACTACTTTCATTTTTCCCATATGGACACTTAGCAACAAAATGTCCTACTTTTCCACACTTAAAGCATTTAAAGGGAAACTTACCTTTATATTTGTCATATCCCTTTTTGAGTTTTCTCACAAAATTTGATTCCTCTATGTCTGATTCACAACTAGAACAATAGTTTGATTTGTGTTTTTTGTTCTTCATCTTCTTTGAGGCTTTAAAAAATGTTTATTTCTTTCATGGTTTTTCCTTTTCAATCCTCATTTCATATGTAGTTAGGATCCCATGCAACTAATGCATTGTTAATTTATCAAGATCCTTTGTTTCCTCAATGGAATAAATTTTGGCATCAAATATTAAGGGGAGTGACATCAACACCTTTTGCATAATCATTGGTTCTGCAACTATTTCACCAAGTCCTCTGATGGTGCTGAAAATTTCTCCCATACATAGGGGATAGGCCGCAACATTTTATTTTTATTTCATCTTCAGACTCTTGAATTGTCTTCTATGACAGTGGAGTCTCTCATTATCAAAGTATGTCTTCTCAAAGTCCACTCTGATCATTGCTTCTCCAATGAACAATGAAGATCTACTAGCCATGCCAAATCAATGGATATCACTAGATCTTAGATATTTTCCCATCGGAGTCTCATTGTAGCCTTTCTCTCTTATTAATGGTCCAATTCTCTCCCGCAACCACTCTGATAGATCAATGACTGTCATTAACTCCAATTCTCCTTATTCATCGAAATCCCTATCACCTTTGTATGCTCCGACCAATGGTCCATATTTGTTCGCTATGTCGAATAAATGACTATGATTTCCTTCGACCTGGACACATGGTTTTATTAATAGTATATGGCTCTTATGTAGAATCCGTGTGGATTTCTGTGCCATATTGGTTTCTTGCATGGTGGGTGTCTTATCTTACATGTGTATCTAACTTGGAATCTATCATATTTTTTGTTGACCCATTCCCTATGTGTTTGGTGACATGGCCTCTTTCTGGTTCTAACACGTGACAAATGACATGGAAACTGACCTCATGTTGATGTTATTACAACTTTTGTCCTTGTTTGGAACTATGATATGGATATTTTATTGTACATGGCCCAATATCCTTATGACACGTGGTCCAGTCGCCATGTTACACATGGTTTTTTTCATGGTTCAATTCATTAGAGGTCTATCAACCTCTTCCATATGACCTCGAACTAGGACCTAGTGCTTAGTTCATATGATTGGTTCTCATTAGAGTGTCTCAATATGGCTTGAGCTAATCACTCCAAAAACTCGAAATTTGATGGAACCACACCACTCTGAATAGTTATACACCATCAATCTCTATTTAAGAATTTAATCTCCACATTTGATTTAGATAAGGGCTTTCCCACTTGAATCCACACTTCATAAAATCACATTTCCATTATAAGCCCTTTGAACTTGAATCTTCTTGTGTATGTGGGATAATTTGGAAATCATTTTTACTTGATCTTTGTTAACCTAGTTATCGATCATCTGTACATAGACCTTGTCGAGACTTAATCAATGCACATAGACATCTACTCCTCGTGTTCAGATGCATAGATTTTTTGCAGCTATTGATTCATCTTCTAGATCTCATTCCTCCCACTTGATGCAACTTGAAATTCCTTCAAATTATATTATTCCTATATCTATTTCTTGGATTCATGTGAGGTTTGATTCTCAAAGTCTCCTTCTACCAGTTTTTGGTTCTGGTTCGATCCTTGGACCAATTATTCATACAAGGTAGATATGCACAACGCATGAAGGAATTCATTATCTCCCCCTATTATTGACAACATTAAGTCTCCCATTGTATGTGGTATAAATGACACCCTTTTAAATTCATTATTATGATAGTCTTGTCTTTCTTGACATCAATGACAGAACAAATTCCAACAATCTCTCCCTTTGTCATGGATGGAAACACACAATCTTTTTTTATATTCCTTCAATATTTTGTAACCATATCTCCCCCTTTCTCTTTACTCTCCCCCTTTGACATCAATGGAAACGTGTTTTCCCCCCTTAGATTGTGCTCTTCATTTTATTTTCTGCAACCAATAACTTTTACTCTTTCTGTAGCTCCCCATGAGCTTGTGTTCCTCTTATTCTTCATCTGTAGGATTCTTTGGTAGAATCCTTTCATCATTGTCCTTTGACATAAAGATTCACTTCATGCATTCAATCACAAAGGCTTATATCAATATATTCAACTTTTCATCTTTATATCTCAACTTTCCTTTTCATCTAATCAATCGAAGTACTCAACTAAAAAAAGGTCATGGATTTATTTTTCCATGATAAATTCTTTGAGTCATGCTTTTCATTTTGTTCTTGTTGTCAACCTACAACTTATCACATCTCAATGTGCATTAATTCTTCACGCTATTGTATTCCTTCATACCTTCTAAGTACTCGACTTCTAATTTCCATCATGTTGATCTATTTTTCAAGAAACTCTAGTATTCATGTAGGCCCTTATCCTTCCCAAATCTCATAGTAAATTCATCAATGGTTACATTTTGTTTACATCATTTGGAAACATAAAGCTTCTTCTTCTTCATATCTTTTAAGTTTATTGATCTTCATGGTTTATACTTCTCCTTTTTGTTTCAGCTCACCTGCTTTCTAAACACCATTGTGTTGATTAAGGGTTGCACATATAATTGTTTTAACTCTTCCACGAACTTATTCTTTCATTATTATTGTAAGAACTGTCAATGTGTTTGCAATGGTGATGTTGTTAAACTTGTAAAATACTTTTCTCCAATTTCTTCCTCTTGGAGTGCTTCAGCTGCATACTTCATCATTTCCTCTACACACACTTGCGTCTAGGGAGCCTTCTTCTTTGCTATATTTCATCATATGCCACTTTCATTTCACCATTAATAAGTTATGAAACTTAATTTATTGTACCTTCATGAATAGTTTAAATATTGTTGCCTTCTTTACTTGGTTGATTATATTTTGGATGCTTGAATGCTCTATCTAATCTCTACTTTCATGATTGCTTGATATGGATGTAATCATTGTATTCGTTCTCTTATCAACATTATTTTCCCATTGTTTAAGACTAGTTCCTTTTTCTTCACAACAAATTCTTTGTCAACTTCATGGCATTCTCCTACATGTTCCATCCTTTTCAAAAGTATTTCCTTATCTCTTGAATTATCAACTTCTTCTACCTCCTTCATCAAATTCCCACTTCTACATTTATCCATTTCCCTGGTCATATCTTTTACAAACTTTGGTCCACTGATTGTGTGACTTGAAACTTCATTTTGTGTTGGGAGAACAGTCTACACCAGCATGGATATCCTTTCTTCTTGTTGATGTTTCCTCTTCCAAACCTTTGTAGTATCTTTCATTTGTTTGGTGATGGAATTATGTTCTTTATTTTGTGCATACCAGGCTTACTCATATTCATCCTTACTTTATTTTTCTTGTTTTCTCTTCCATACCCTTTTGCATCCTAGTCTAGAAAATTCTATCAAGATTCTTATACAATCTCGTACAATGTGTTCATAGTTATTGCATTCGTAACATTCAACATTGTAATGTAGGGGAGAAAATGGATTGTTTTTCCTATCAATAGTCCCATGAGAACTTATATTTTGGTTGTTCATATGATCATCCTCATAATTGTGAGTTTTTCTAATTCTATTTCTCATATAATTATTTCTTCCATAGTTTTTGCAATCTATTTCCTTATGACCAAATATTCTTCAACTGAAACAATAACCAAGAAAAAAAAAATGATACCCAGTAGTGAAGGGTCTTCTTGATGCAACAAATCTTTTAAACTCGACCTTATTTTTATTGAATGATGAATCAGTCTCTTGTTGGTCAAGATTTCTTTCCTTGTGGATGTATTCACTATGGTTGGGGCTTTTAATAATATTTGAATAGCTTTCAGGCTTCTCTTTAGTTTTCTTTTTTTGTGACTTAGTACTTGCACTTTCTTCAAGGGTCTTCTGATTTTTTTCATAAACAAGGCCTTTTTTGTCGAATGGATATCTTTGATGAATGAGAATGTTATCTAATATTTATGTACTCATCTCAAATTCAAAGCTTCTATTTATATTATCAGTTTTTTTTTCTAGTTCCTTTCTTAAGGAATCAATCTCTTCCTTCAACTTCTCATAGTTTTCTTCTTTTCCTTTTTTAGTTTACTTTTCATTATTTCTTTTGTCCTTTTTGTCTCTTCTAATTCTTTCCTTAGAGAGGAATTTTGTGCTTCAAGTATCTCACAATGTTGATCCTTTTATTTTAGCTATATTTCTGTCAGTTCACTTGTTGCTTCTACCTCTTCAATTTGGACTTCAATTGTTTTTTCTTTCTCTTCAAAGCTTTGTAATATTTTCTCCTTTAATAATTTATTTGCTCCTATTAGGTTTGTGATTTCATATTGATCACAGATAGGTTCTCCTCTATGTTCATCTGTCTCATATTTATACTTCAACAATTCACCTTTCAGCTTTCTACTATTTTCTTTGAGTCTGTCTATTTATTCTAAAGAAAAAATGAGTTATGCTTCAAGGTTCACTTCATCCTCAATCTTGTGATTGTCTTATTCTATTGAATCTGTTTCTTTTATCACTCTATGTTTCTAGGTTCGTGAAGAGAGTCTCTTCTATTTCATTTTCACTATCATCATAATAATTTTTTTTCTTATTGGAGTATAGATTCTCCTTTTGTTTGTTTCTATTTTTGCATAACGACATTCAACAACAATGTGTCATATTTCTCCACAAATAAAAAATTTAAATAGAGGAAAACCTTTGTATTTCCTTGATCCTCCTTTGGGATTACTAGTTGTGTTGGCTTCCTCAACATCTAATTCACTATCTAATATATAACTTATTTGTTTTCTTTTGTCCCTATCCATTTCTAACCTTTCTAAGGTTGTCTGCTTTGTGTAAAGGTCTTGTAGCTTGTCCCAAATATATTTGAATGATGTGCATTGTCCCACTTTGGATTTTTCAGAATCCATTAAGCCACTTAATATAGAATTCATGTCCATTGCATTTTTTTCACTTTCCTCCTTTCCAACTGCATCTGTTGGTGGAGTTTTTGAGGGAGTGCAACTAGTGACAACTGATTTCCAGACATCATACACTAGCGCATTTAAATATGTATCCATTCTTATACTCCAAATTATATAGTATGTTCCATCAAACGAGTGTTTTGGCATCCAATCCATGTGCATTAATACATATAAACGCTCTGATACCAATTGTTGGAACACACATAGATACTGAGATGGGGGGTGAATTAGTATCTAACAAACTTTTTCACTTCATCCCAATGATCAACATTGCATATCAGTATGTAGAATTAACCAAAAATATAATAATACATTCACCATCATAAGATAAACACAATACACAAGATGTAATTTGGAAACCCTTAATAGGTAGAAAACCACAAAAAATATTTATTGTATAATTCAATTATTATAGTATCAGCCTCCAACTTATGAGGGACAACCATCCCTATTGTAAGAACCAACTTACAAGACTGTAGGCACCAACCTTTCATAATAATTACCCACTTGCTAATTGCAGACAACAACCTGCACTACAAGCACCCACTTTCTAATTGTAGACACCAATATTCCAAGAACACCAATCCTTGCTAAAAGCACCAAATTGTAGAACTGTAGGAACCAACCTGCACTGCAAGCACCTACATGTTGATAAAGAAGGCACCAACCTTCAATGTAAGAACCAACTTACAATGAGGACTTCAATCCTCTTTTGAGATCCACCATGCCACCCTTAGACATTCAAATAATCATTTATTCCATTCTCTTTCGAGCCTCAGAGCCTCTTCTCTTCGCAATTCGGCTTCCATGCACTTCTTGCTTCACTTTTCACATCTCTATCGCACCTA
>JASDQU010685750.1:41043-54683 GCA_032191745.1 Picea mariana | reverse complement strand
AGAGAGAGAGAGAGAGAGAGAGAGAGAGAGAGAGAGCCCATACACCAACCATATTTTCTCAACCAAATCATATTCAACAAGTCAACTCTAGGTCCATCAATTATCCATTAAATGAGGCTACAAGACCCTTCATGAAAACTAGTCTTCAGCTTTCTTCCATCACACACAATTCTTCACACAAACCTTAATTGTTAGATGTCATCCAATCTGATCCTTGAAAAATCGTTATCGTTGATCTATTCTCTATCCAACAAGGCACACTATACATCCTTGATGCATAGTAATTGTCTGATCATTTCTTTGTTTCATCACAACCATGTGATTTGGATATCCAATAAATCTCCTCTGTTGATTTGTGATCACCTTCATCAGTACCACTGGGCCTATTAAACACCTGGGACCACAATACTCAACCACTATAGGATTAGTATGGATTTGATATAGTCTATCAATTGTATCCTTGACATCACAATCATTGGGGTACACTCAACACAATATGTCCTCATTTCTCAATATTCATCTGATCGTATATCAATGGCTATCATTGGCTCTCTGAGTCTTGTTCGTTGGAACCCTTCTGCTTCATAATATAATTACACTCCAACTAAAGCCTCTCTAATGGCACGTGCACCGACAGATCCAACGATCCTTGGAATCTATAATCAATGGATTCGATTGCATCGGTCCTTTAACCTACAAACTAGTTATATCCTATCATGTTAACTATTTGTGAGATGATCAAGTGGGACCCACAACAATCCACGGATGATATTTCATATCTCCTGCATGTCAACCTACAGTCTAGATTACTCCTCGAATATCCATCATTAGAGTACCTCTATCGTAGGTAACACAATATAATCCAACCAGAGTCTCTTCGATGAACACTAGAGAACTTCTCGATACCCAGATCAATGACTCATATTTGATATGATGTCATAATGGTCTCCATGTCCAACTAGGGCCCATTTTCATTTCAAATAATCAAAATATGACATGCATCATCCTTTGGGATACTCTAGTTGCCACACTAGAATCATGATGTCACCCTGACTACCAAGATGTCACAACACGTCATCTTGACATCACTCTTTCTCCATGAAATGGATTGTGGCATCCCCCAAAATAAAAATATTTTGGAAATTTAATTTTCTGGGAAATTATTCTGTTTTTGGTAAATTCGAATTTGGAAAAAAATTTCCATTTATGGAAATTCTGAATTTCAAATTTGTTAATTGTAATAAATTATTATGACTGTTGGGAAGAACTCTGATTTGACCCAACTAACTATTTGACAATGACACTTGTTTAAAAACATAATATTTTATATTGATTGCAGGAAGACAAATTGAACAACCATGTTAAAAGTAGCTGACCATGACTCCATGAGTGGGGAACATGTTGGAATTACCCCTGGGCTGATTTTTACTAGTGGAAAATTAATGATTTGGCCATTGGCAGCCCCTGAAAATCAGGGATTTGGGAAGCTGCAAAAATTCCAAGGAAGGGAAAAGACCTAGGCAAGTTACAAATAATCATATGTGAGGAGGCAAGACGCTGCTAAGTATGCTGGGAAAAGAGTCTATCTTATTTTTCACTTGCTTTTATTGAACACTAGAAGGATGTGAGGCAAGGAGAAAAGTGATTGAATTGAAGGATAGGGCTGTAGAGGGATTTCCAAGTTCTCCCTTATGGACTCATGGTCAAGCTAGGGGGTGAATTGGGCAAGTAATCGTGAATGCTTTGTTCTACAATTGGGAGGAACGTGGTTGTTCCCTTTGTTTTTCTCCACAAGTTTAACTTAGATATGTTACTCTAAACTCTATCTGTCTGAATGATTCTATATTGGATATACTGTACATGTTATGGCTATACATAAAAGAGTTCTAGTAATTTTTTTTAAATCGTATAACTGTTGTAAGTCCTTTCCTATAACTAAATATATTCAGTATTCTACCTCCGTTGGATGAATCGGTTATTGTATAGTGGGATCCTTAATGTTGGTATGCATGCAATAACCTAGATAAAGGTTGTTCGAAATTCAGTGAATAGATTGTAGGATTTAGTTGTAGATTTATTTCCAGAAAACAATTTTTAAATAGAATCAAATATGTATCAATGAAGGAACAGAGCCATTATATGCATATGTATGTTTCAAAATTTAAACAAAATCAAATAGGTGTTAAAGAATGAACATAACCGATATATGCATATATTCCAGTCTATAATTTAGTTCAAAAAGGAAACAGAATCCATTTATATAGCACATACACAGTTAAACTACCAACAGATGCACATTATGCAACAGGGTTCTGCGGAAATGATACTTTGAATCTGAAGTAAATTGGTTAAAAATAGTCAGGAATAAGATACATGTATACATGTATAACATATGAAAGAATTTTGAAAGGTTCAAGACTCCATTACGATAAATATTATAGTAAATAAATACGCAGACAGATATATATATATATATATATATATATATATATATATATATATAGAGAGAGAGAGAGAGAGAGAGAACAACAGGGTATTAATGTTGAAACGGAAATGACTAGGTCTAGTCAACTAGGTTTAGTTGTATTGAAAATAAATGGTAAACAATTCTAACCCTGCCAAGTGATATCCAGACTCTTTTAACGAACCGTAACAGTAAAGGAATATAATCCATTCTAAGAATGATGATAGACTAAATAGTAACAAACCCTAAGGGAAACGGTAATCAACTGGACTATCAAACTTTATGTACTGAGAGTGAGGAAGAAATTGTTTCCTGATCCCAGGAAGAGAAAAGAAAATTTACACAAAACCATATTGTACAACATTAATCCCAAGGGAAAACAAGACAAACCATATGAGGAGACTTATATTTTCTAAATTTAAATATAATACGAAGTTTTGGTTTAGTTGAGTCCTTATAATAGGTTAAAACCCCCAAAGAAACTCTTCAGTCTCTTTATATCATACCGGTCGGGATTTCAGACTATGTAAACATTTGTAACCGAATACTTTTCAAAAAAATAGTAACGATAAATAAATTTACAAGTTGGGATGAGACTAAATAGAGGAACGTCTAGGATAAGACACCCAACGTTTTTGTTTTCATCATTCAATTGAAATCCTATACAATAATAGTAACCACAGTCATCGAACCAAGACACAACTGGAGGACCTCCCCATGAGGGAAATAGAACAAACTATTACAAAGTTATAAAAAATCCAGGAGGAAATCGTTCCCTCGCACTGTTGGAACTCTGGGAAGGCTTACGAAGGAACTCGAATACCTCTTGTCCTGAGAGTGGGGACCGAACATTCGCGATCCACAGATAGACGAAAGGACCTAAAGAAAGAACGATTTATTATCAGTAGACGCAAACAAAAATAATGATATACTAACAAAATTGATCACAGCCAGTAAGGAAATTTTTTGTAATCTTACTTAACTTCTATTCGAGAGGCCGACATGGCTCTCTTTTTCTCCTTACCACTTTTCCCAACTGGGTAGACGCCGGACCGAAGGTGGATAGTGTATTCATTCATTGATGGGTACTCTCGTATAAAAACAGGGCCCATCATTAGTGAATTATATAAGCCTAAAAACAAAGAAATATTACAAGAAAGAGGTGCATACACTGCAATTAACGATTTCATAAGAAGAAAAGACAGAAATAGAAAGTAACAATTATCTTTCAAAAGAAGTAACCAGACACTACGCTACCCTGGATTATATTGTTCATATCAAATTTAGAAAGCCACACATAATAGCCATAATGGAATCATATCGAATAGTCTTATGTTGTGCAAACATTACAACGATTTTGTCCCCACTACTTTTTAAATCAAATCGGACAAAGCACGACGAGGGTATTAACCACTGCAATAATATTGCAAGCATCGCGAGAGACTATCATGACAGGAATTATTTAAATGTCCTACAGATATCTTAAGCCTCGACAACATTCAAAGGAGTCGGCGTAGAACTTAAAACTGGAGGTTATGAAAACATTTTTCTCCCAAAACCTAACAAGATAACAAACAGATACAGAGATATACCCATAGGAAATGAACTGGGAAGTTATAAAACTGAACAGGAAAATGAATGAATGCATTCCCTTCAAAACCAGAAGGCAAATAAAAAATGGAGATCAAATCGAAGGAAATTCCCTTGCAGGAATTAGGGTAACAATGGAAAACGTTATAGGAGAAGTAGGGAATGCTTTATTTCTCTAAACACCTTACAGGAATGCGTACTGAGACAAATGCTTACCAGGGGTAAAGGTCCACGCCAATCGTTCCAATGTGGGAGTGGCTACCTTGGTAATACTCTACGCCTCCAAAGGTGGTTCACAGGACTGCCTTGCAGAACTCAACAATGACAATTGTGAAACTACTCCAACCCTAACAAATATCCTGTCAACCTTAGAGTAATTACGGAGGGCGGGTGGCCATGTGACTATGTCAAAGATAGTATGCCATTTGGGTAAAGAGTTCAATAATTTCTACTGGGACTTGCAGGCTACCTTAAATGCAACTTATAGAGTATTGATTGTTAGACAGAGCATTCATTCCTCCCACTTAACAAGTGTTATGTTAAGAGTAAACCACTTGTCACTCCTCGAGATTAGCGTGAACCAACAACCCGACCCTAGTGGTGAAATATCCTTTGACATTTGGAGGTAAGAACTAATTCACAACCGACCCTAGTCCTAAGAACATTAAATTTGATTGCAACGTAGTAGATAGGTTAGTTGTCTAGTAATAGAACCTAATTCATTGGATCATACGGTGGGAGACCAAGTAGAGTCACCTAGATTCAATGGTAATCAGATATACATGCACGCAAAACCTTAGAGGTTTTTTTTTATGTTTTTTCTTGAATAAAGCATAGTAGGTTTTGTGACCCCTCTTTTCACATGATCCATTACACCAAGGGGTAAGGTTTTAAAAAAAAATAAAAAAATGAGAAGGACCACTTTGATACGTAGAACTTAGGAATTGTTTTCTTAAGAATCTTTCTTACCAACAGAAATTGCATCAGTTCTGTAATAAGTTTACACCTTCCGTTATTAAAGGAAAAAATAGCAAACGAGACAAAAAAAAAATTGTGTGTAATAATGAGGTTCATTACATATGGTATCAGAGAAAAATTTACAATACTGGGCCTGAACAGGACCACCGTGGTGCTTAGCATATATTTTGTTTAAAAAAAAAAAAAAAAAACTAATAAATTGTGTGGTTACAAACAAAAAACTTTCTTTGTTTTGGTGAATAAGTATGGAAACTCAAGACAATGCAGAAAATAGGATGGAAGAAAATCGACAACAAATACCTTCTGGAGATACAAGGAAAAATAGTGACAGATGCTCACCCACAGAAGTGTTGGAAACAATGAGGAACTTGATTGTTGAGCTATAGATTTTTAAAGCCGACAATGAAAAATTGAAGAAGGCACAACAAGAACAACAGGAGATAAACGAAGTCCTGCTACACAGTATAGTGACCAAGAAAATCCCAAAAGACAATGATAACGATGAAGAAGTCAACAAGAGAGACTCCAAGCACTCAGGGCCAGAAACAGAAAGAGATAGTTCATCTGAAGGAACGCCTCCAGCTGAAGATGGAACAAAAACGGACAGAAATAGAAAACAAGTAGACCACCTTGAAGGGGAATTAAAAAAAATTAAACCCACTATATTTGATGGGGAATCTAGGACAGGAGAAGAAGAAGAGGCATGGTTGTTGGACATAAAAAAGTACTTCCAAATCTATAACTATTCCAACAACATGAAGGTCAGGATGGCCATCTACAATCTAAAAGGGAAGGCCAATATTTGGTGGCAATATTTGAAATTGGCCAAGGGCCTGAAGGAGAAACAGTTGGAATGGTCTGACTCTAATAAGTATTTCAAGAAACAGTACCTTTCTAAAAATTGTTATGAAAGGAAGACGAAGGAATTCTACGAGTTACGACTCGGACAGATGATGATGGAGGACCTTATAAATAAATTTCTGGATCTGCTAAGGTTCGTACCATACATCCGGGAGGATAAAGTAAAAATTCAGTGATTTCTAAGCTGTCTACCATAGTCCTACAAGGACAGAATTGAGTTTGACAACCCCAAATCCTTAAGTGAAGTATTCAGAAAAGCACGAATGTGCTATGACTAGTATAAATAGTGGTCAGAATTTCCCAAGGCCTGGAAGGATAAGAAATAGGATTGAGGGAACCAGCGGAAGAAGGGGTACCAACCAGCTCCTTATCGGAGTACTGCGAAGAGTTTTTCGAGAAAGGATTTTTACTCCAATCCTCTGAATACTCAAGGCATCGGAAAACCGGTAAACCTGGGAGCGAAGAGGTTTGGGGACAGCTCCCATGAGCCATTAAAGTGTTGGGAATGTGGAGAGCCTCATCTCAGTAGGAACTGCCCACATTTGAGTTCAAAAAATAGAATTGTTGTTCATAACCTGGAAGAAGCCTCAATCATGGGAGACATGGGTAGGAGCCTACATCGGATAAATGTGGCCATCGATGGACGACAAGCTGACCACCAGTCCTCAGTGGTAGAATTCGAAGGTAAAATACATGACACTCGAATTTCTGTTTTAATTGACCCCGGAGCAACATTAAGTTATATTACTCCAAAGGTAGTAGAGTCAAATAAACTTAAGATACTGAAGCACGCAAAATCATGGCTTGTGCAACTAGCGACAGGTACAAAGAGGAAAGTAATTGACTATATTTTGGATTTTGAGTTCAGCCTAGATGGTCAAACTATAAGGACCGATCTGAACATCCTACCACTAGGATCTTATGATATGATTATTGGGATGGACTGGTTGGAATGACACAAAGCGATATTAAATTGTTACACAAAGATACTTAGCTATAAAGATGATTTTGACACCACCAGGACAGCCCAAGGTATACCAAAACCGGTGTCAGTCAAACAAATTTCAGCGATGCAACTAAAGAAATGTGTGAGAAAAGGATGTCAAGTTTATGCCATCCAAGTGACGAGTTTAGCAGAAAAGAAGGATAAGCCAAAGTTGGAAGACTTTGTTGTCCTACGTGATTTCAGAGACATGTTTGTGGATGAGATACCAGAATTACCCCCTAGAAGGGAAATAGACTTCTCCATAGTCTGTTACCCAGTTCTGCCCCTATCTCAAAGGCGCCTTATCGGATGAGTCTACCAGAACTGATAGAATTAAAAATACAATTACAGGAATTGTTGGACAAAGAGTATATCAAGCCAAGTGTCTCACCTTGGGGAGCACCTGTCTTCTTTGTGAAAAAGAAGGACGGTACTCTAAGATTATGTATCAATTATAGACAACTGAACAAAATGACTATTAAGAATAAATACCCCTTACCAAGGATAAATGATCTGTTCTATCAAGTAGGGGGGGGAAAGATCTTTTCAAAATTGGATTTATGATCCGGTTATCATCAAGTTCGAATAAAGGATGAGGACATAAACAAAACAACATTTCAGACAAGATATGGGCACTATGAGTTTGTAGTCATACCTTTCAGACTCACTAATGCCCCAACCACATTTATGTGCCTAATGAACAGTATTTTCAGTGAATACTTGGACAAGTTCGTGGTAGTATTCATTAACGGTATCCTGGTCTACTCAAAGACGAAGGAGCAACATGAGGAACACTTAAGAATAGTTCTACAAATGTTAAGGAAACACAAACTGTGTGCCAATTTCGACAATTGTGACTTCTATCAGAAAGAAATACAATATCTTGGACATGTAATTTCAGCAGAGGGCATTGTTGTAGACCCAGAAAAGACGAAAGCCATTATGGAATGGCCGGTACCTAAAGATGTAGCGGATATACGGTCGTTCATGGGAATCACCAGATACTATCGTGAGTTTATAGAAGGGTTTTCCAAGATAGCCTACCCTATCACATCATTACAAAATAAAGGAACCAGGTTTAACTAGTCAGAGAAATGTCAAGACAGCTTCAACAAACTAAAGGAATTATTGACAACGACACCCATATTGAAAGTAGCAGACCCAGATAAAGACTTCACCGTATGTGTCGATGTAAGTAAAGAAGGGCTAGGTGGTGTCCTAACTTAGGAAGGACACGCTATTTGTTATGAGTCCCAAAAATTAAAAGAACACGAGCGAAATTACGTCACTCATGACTTAGAATTGGCAACAGTAATACACGCCTTAAAGATGTGGGGACATTACATAATGGGCAGAAGATTTCTATTATTAACAGACAACAATGGGGTAAAATATTTGTTTAACCAACCAAATCTTAATGCAAGGCAAGCAAGGTGGTTAGCCTTCTTAAGCGAATTCGACTTCGAGGTTAGACATATCAAGGGAAAGGAAAACAAAGTAGCAGACGATTTAAGTAGAAGAATCCATGGATTATTTGAGACAAATATTAGCAGGGCAGAAAGTGATCTGGAAGAAAGAATAAGGACGATTGGTATTGATGACGAAAACTATACTAAAATAACGGAAGAATTATCAAACAATACCACGACCTCAAATAAACCAGATCTAAGTATCGATGAGAAGGGACTACTATGATTTAAGAACAAACTTTACATACCAAATTCAGCAGGGTTAAAATTAACAATATTGGATGAAGTGCATAAGAAGTCGTATTCTGGCCACCCAGGTTACCAAAAAATGATAAAAGCACTTAGGAAACTATTTTATTGGCCTAATATGAAGGGTGAAACAATGGAATACTTAGCTAGGTGCCAACATTGTCAGCAGGTTAAGGCCAAGCACCAGCATCCAACCAGCCTCTTACAACTATTATCAGTACCAGAACGGAAATGGGAGACTATATCACTCAACTTTATAACAAGTTTGCCTAAAAATCAAAAACATAATGACTCCATAATGGTTGTAATCGATAAACTCAGTAACTCTGCACACTTTATTCCTATAAAGTCTACTTTTAAAGCTATAAGCATTGTTGAAATATTCATGAAAGAAATCTTTAGACTGCATGGCATTCCTAAAATGGTGATTTCAGATAGAGATGTAAAATTCACATCTGCTTTTTGGAAGGAATTGTTTGCAGGGCTCAATACCAACTTGAATTTCAGTACAAGTTATCATCCACAAACAGATGGACAAACCAAAAGGACAAACCAAATCATAGAGGATATTCTCCACATGTACGTGAGAACAAAACCAAACAAGTGGGAGGATTATATACACTTGGTAGAATTTTCATATAACAATGGGTACCAAACTTCAGCAAAGTTGAGCCCTTTCGAAGTATTGTATGACATAAAGTGTATGACTCCAATTAGTTGGGATAACCCGACTGACAGAGTCATGGTTGGACCAGAAATGCTCCAAGAAATGGATAACATGGTAAGAAAGGTACAACGGAACTTGAAGGAAGCACAGGTTAGACAGAAGAGCTATGAAGATCTGAAAAGAAGACACTTAGAGTTTCAAGCTGGAGACCATGTATATTTGAAGGTCAAATCCCAAAAAATCTCATTGAAGCTAGGAAATTGTGCCAAGATGGCACCCAGGTTCTGTGGGCCTTTCGAGATACTAGCTCGAATTGTAAGCGTATCAACTTGCACTACCAGCAAATCTAAGAATTCATAATGTATTTCATGTTTCTTTATTGAAAAAATATGTTCACGACCCTACTCATATGATTGATTAGAACTTGGTACAGGTGGAGCCCGAAGGTGAATTCTAGGTGGAACCCCTACGCATTCTGGACCGAAGATAAATAGCGCTTTGGAACAGATCCGTCGCTCAGGTAAAGGTGCAATAGAAGCACTTTAGTCCTGAGGAGGCCACTCGGGAATTGGAGGGAGATTTGCGGAAATCTCATCCAATCTTGTTCCAAGAAAGGAACAAACACTGAGGACAGTGTTTTATTGAAGGGGGAAAGGATGTGACATCCCCCAAAATAAAATATTTTGGAAATTTAATTTTCTAGGAATTTATTCTGTTTTTGGTAAATTCAAATTTGGAAAATTTTTTCCATTTATGACAATTCCGAATTTCGAATTTGTTAATTGTAATAAATTATTATGACTATTTGGCAGAACTCTGATTTGACCCAAATAACTATTTGACAATGACACTTGTTTAAAAAAAATATATTTTATATTGATTGCAGGAAGACAAATGGAATAGCCATGTTAAAAGTAGCTAACCATGACTCCATGAGTGGGGAACATGTTGGAATTACCCCTGGGATGATTTTTACAAGTGGAAAATTAATGATTTGGCCATTGGCATCCCCTGAAAATCAGGGATTTGGGAAGCTGCAAAAATTCTAAGGAAGGGAAAAGACCTAGGCAAGTTACAAATAAGCATATGTGAGGAGGTAGGACGCTGCTAAGTATGCTGGGAAAAGAGTCTATCTTATTTTTCACTTGTTGTTATTGAACACTAGAAGGGTGTGAGGCAAGGAGAAAAGTGACTGAATTCAAGGACAGGGTTGTAGAGGGATTTCCAAGTTCGCCCTTATGGACTCATGGTCAGGCAAGGGGGTGAATTAGGAAAGTAATCATGGCTGCTCGGTTCTACGGTTGGGAGGAGCGTGGTTGTTCCCTTTATTTTTATCCACAAGTTTAACTGAGATATGTTACTCTAAACTCTATATGTCTGAATGATTCTATATTGGATATACTGTACATGTTATGGCTATACAGAAAAGAGTTCTAGTATTTTTTTTTAAATCGTATAATTGTTGTAAGTCCTTTCCTATACCTAAATATATTCAGTATTCTACCTCTCTTGGATGAATCGGTTATTGTATAGTGGGATCCTTAATGCTAGTATGCATGCAATAACCTAGATAAAGGCTATTCGAAATTCAGTGAATAGACTGTAGGATTTAGTTGTAGACTTATTTCCGGAAAACAATTTTTAACTAGAATTGAATATGTATCAATGAATGAACAGAGCCATTATATGCATATGTATGTTTGAAACTTTAAACAGAATCGAACAGGTGTTAAAGAACGAATAGAACCGATATATGCATATATTCCAGTCTGTAATTTAGTTCAAAAAGGAAACAAAATTCATTTATATAGCACATATGCAGTTAAACTACCAATAGATGCACAGTATGCAACAGGAGTCTGCGCAAATGATTTTGAATTTGAAGTAAATTGGTTAAAAACTGTCAAGAATAAGATATATATATATACATGTATAATGTATGAAATATTTCTGAAAGGTTCAAGACTCCATTACGATAAATATTATAGTAAATAAATACACAGACAGATATATAGATAGATAGATATATATATAGAACAGTGGGGTATTAATGTTGAATCAGAAATGACCAGGTCTAGTCAACTAGGTTTAGTTGTATTGAAAATAAATGGTAAATAATTCTAACTCTGCCAAGTGATATCTGGACTCTTTTCACGAACCGTAACAGTAAAGGAATATAATCCATTCTGGGAATGATGATAGACTAAATAGTAACAAACCCTGAAGGAAACGTTAATCAACTGGACTGTCAAACTTTATGTACTGAGAGTGAGAAAGAAATCATTTCCTAATCCCGGGAAGAGAAAAGAAAATATACACAGAACCATATTGTACAGCATTAATCCCAGGGGAAAACAAGACAAACCATATGAGGAGACTTATATTTTCTAAATTTAAATATAATACGAAGTTTCGGTTTAGTCGAGTCCTTACAATAGGTTAAAACCCCCAAAAAAACTCTTCAAACTCTTTATATCATATCAGTCGATATTTCGGATTGTGTAAACATCTGTAACCGAATATATTTCAAAAAAGTACTAATGATAAATAAATTTTACAAGTTGGGATGAGACTAAATAGAGGAACGTCTAGGATAAGACACCCAACGTTTTTTTTTTTCATCATTCAATTGAAATCCTATACGATAATAGTAACCACAGTCGTCGAACCAAGACACAACTGGAGGACCTCCCCATGAGGGAAATAGAACAAACTATTACAAACTTATCAAAAATCTAGGAAGAAACCATGCCCTCGCACTGTTGGAACTCTGGGAAGGCTTACGAAGGAACTCGAATACCTCTTGTGTCGAGAGAAGGGACCGAACATCTAAGATCCACAGATAGATGAAAGGCCCTGAATAAATAATGATTTATTATCAGTAGACGCAGACAAAAATAATGATATACTAACAAAATTGATAACAGCCATTAAGGAAAATTTTTGTAATCTTTCTTAACTTCTGTTTGATCGGCCGGCATGGCTCTCTTTTTCTCCTTACCTCTTTTCCCAACTGGGTAGACGCCAGAACGAAGGTGGATAGCGTATTCATTCGTCGATGGGTACCCTCATATAAAAACAGGGCCAATCATTAGTGAATTATATAAGCCTGAAAATGAAGAAATCTTACAAGAAAGAGGTGCATAAACCATAAGTAACGATTTCATAAGAAGAAAAGACAGAAATAGACAGTAACAATTATCTTTCAAAAGAAGTAACAAGACACTACGCTACCCTGGATTATATTGTTCATATCGAATTCAGAAAGCCACACATAACCACCATAACTTAATCATATCGAATAGTCTTATGCTGTGCAAACATTACAACAATTTTTTCCCCACTACTTTTTAAATCAAATCGGACAGAGCACGACGAGGGTATTAACCACTACAATAATATTGCAAGCATCGCGAGAGAATATAATGACAGGAATTATTTAAATGTCCTACAAAGATCTTAAGCCTCGACAACATTCAAAGGAGTCGGCATAGAACTTAAAACTGGAGGTTACGAAAACTTTTTTCTCCCAAAACCTAAACAAGATAACAAATGGATACAGAGATATACCCATAGGAAATGAACTGGGAAGTTATAAAACTGAACAAGAAAACAAATGAATACACTCCCTTCAAAACCAGAAGGCAAATAATAAATGGAGATCAAATCAAAGGAAATTCCCTTCCAGGAATTAGGGTAACATTGGAAAACGTTATAGGAGAAGTCGGGAATGCTTTATTTCTCTAAACACCTTACAGGAATGCATACTGAGACAAATTCTTACTAGGGGTAAAGGTCCACATCAATCATTCCAATGTGGGTGTGGATACCTTGGTAATACTCTACGCCTCCAAGGGTGGTTCACAGGACTGCCTCGCAGAACTCAACAATGACAATCATGAAACCACTCCAACCCTAACAGATATCCTGTCAACCTTGGAGTAATTACAGAGGGCGGGTGGCCATGTGACTGTGTCAGAGATAGTATGCCATTTGGGTAAAGTTTTCAGTAATTTCCACTGGGACTTGCAGGCTACCTTAAATGAAACTTACGGAGTATTGACTGTTAGACAGAGCATTCATTCCCCCCACTTAACAAGTGTTATGTTAAGAGTAAACCCTTTCTCACTCCTTGAGATTAGTGTGAACCAACAACCCAACCCTAGTGGTGAACTATCCTTTGACATTTGGAGGTAAGAACTAATTCACAACCAACCCTGGTCCTAAGAACATTAAATTTGATCACGACGTAGTAGATAGATTAGATGTCTAGTAATAGAACCCGATTCATTGGATCGTATGGTGGGAGACCAAGTAAAGTCACCTAGATTCAATGGTAATCGGATATACATGCATGCAAAACCTCAGAGGTTTTTT
>JASDQU010685750.1:25494-36345 GCA_032191745.1 Picea mariana | reverse complement strand
CACCAACCATATTTCCTCAACCAAATCATATTCAACAAGTCAACTCCAGGTCCATCAATTATCCATTAAATAAGGCTACAAGACTCTTCATGAAAACTAGTCTTCAACTTCCTTCCATCACAAACAATTCTTCACGCAAACCTTAATTGTTAGATGTCATCCAATCTAATCCTTGAAAAAATCGTGATCGTTGATCTATTTTCTATCCAACAAGGCACACTATACATCCTTGATGCATAGTAATTGTCTGATCATTTCTTTGTTTCATCACAACCATGTGATTTGGATATCCAATAAATCTCCTCTGTTGATTTGCGATCACTTTCATCAATACCATTGGGCCTATCAAACACCTAGAACCACAATACTAAACCACTATAGAATCTAGTATGGATCTGATATAGTCTATTGATTGTACCCTTGACATCAGGATCATTGGGGTACACTCAACACAATGTGTCCTCATTTCTCAACAGTCATCTGATCTTATATCAATGTCTGTCATTAGCTCTTAGAGTCTTGTTCATTGGAACCCTTCTTCTTCATAATATAACTACACTCCAACCAAATCCTCTCTAATGGCATGTGCATCGACAGATCCAACGATCCTTGGAATCTAGAATCAATGGATTTGATTGCATCGGTCCTTTAACCTACAAACTAGTTATCTCTTATCATGCTAACTGTTTGTGAGATGATCAGGTGGGACCCACAACAATCCACGGATGATGTTGCATATCTCTTGCATGTCAACCTACAGTCTAGATTACTCCTCGAATATCCATTGTTAGAGTACCTATGTCGTAGGTAACACAATATAATCCAACCAGAGTCTCTTCGATGAACACTGGAGACCTTCTCGATACCCAGATCAACGAATCATATTTGATATGATGTCATAATGGTCCCCATGTCCAACTGGGGCCCATTTTCATTTCAAAGAATCAAAATCTGACATGCATCATCCTTTGGGATACTCTAGTTGCCACACTAGAATCCTGATGTCACCCTGACTACCAAGATGTCACAACACGTCATCTTGACATCACTCTTCCTCCATGAAATAGATCCTACGAATGAGGTAGATCCTCCAATGGATATACGATCCTCAGATCTTCTCATGACACATGGCTTGATTTCATTACAACATGTGGAATTACATGTAGAAGATGATGTGGTGCTGACGTGACTATGATGTAATCACTTCCTCCAACCCTTCTTCATATACCTTGCTGACTTGACACTTGAAACATAGTATTTTCCTTATTGCTTTCATGTCTATGAAATTATAGCTAATGTGGCATACGATCTAGCTCAATGTCACTATCACTCTCAAAGTCCCTCATTATTGGAGTAACTCAACTCACAGTCCACTCTGATCATTGTTTCTCCAACAAACAACAAAGATATACTAATCATGTCAAATCAACAATTGTTAGTTTCTGTCATATTTTTTCCCATTGGAGTCTCATTACAACCTTTCTCTATGATCAATGGCCCATATTCTCTCTCGTATTCACTCTGATATATCAATGATTGTCACTAACTCCAAGTATCCTTCATCATCAGACTCTTTATCTCCTTTGTATGCTCCAACCAACAATCCCTATTTATTTTCTACGTCGAATAAATGGATATGATTCACTTCGAACTAGACACGGGGTTCTCTTCATGGTATCTGGCTCTTACATGGCATCTATGTGGATTTTCATACCATCTTGGTTTCTTTCGTGGTGGGTGTCTTAGCTTACATGTTGATCTGACTTGGCATATGTTGTAGTTGTTTTCATCAGTTCCATATTGACCCATTTCATGTGTGTTGGGTGATGTGGCCTCTTTGTGGTTCTGACACGTGGTAACTAACGTAGCACTTATGTGGCAGTTGACCTCATGTTGACATTATTACAACTTCTAGACCTGTTCGAAACATTGATCTGGATCTCTGATTATATCTGGCCCAATATACTTATGACACATGTTCCATTCACCGTGTTACATGTGGTTGTTGTTGTGGCTTGATCCATTAGAGATATATCAGACTCTTCCATATAAACTTGGAATATGACCAAGTGCTTAGGTCATCAGACTACTTCTCGTTGAAGTATCTCAAAATGGACTTAGCTAAGCACTTTGAAAACTACAACTATGATGGAACCACACGACTCCAAATAGTTCTACATCGTTGATCTTTGTTTAATAATTTAATATCCACTGTCGATTAGATAAGGGTTTTCTTTCTTTCATTCACACTTCATAAAATCACCTTTTCATTATAAACCCTTCGAAGTTGAATCTTCTTTTGTATTTGGTATAATTTGGAAATAATTCTTTACTTGATCTTGGTTAACCTGGATATCCAGCATCCTCGCAAAGACCTTGTTGATACTTAATCAATGCACATAGACATTCAATCCTACTATTCATATGCATAAAGTTTCTGCAGCTCTTGATTAATCTTCTAGATCTCGTTCCTCCCACTTCCTGCAACTCGAAAGGCCTTCAACTTATCTGCTTCCTTAGTCTATTTCTTGGATTCATGTGAAGTTCAATTTTCAGAGTCTCCTTCTGTATGTTTTTTTTTCTGGTTCGATCCTTGGAATTGTTATTCATACAGGGTAGCTATGCACAACACATGGAGGCATTCATTGTCTCCCCCTATCATTGACAATAGTCAGTCTCCCCATTTATGTGGTATAAATGTCATATTTTGACATTCATGACTCTGATAGTCATGTCTGCCTTTGACATCAATGAAAACACAATTTCCAACAGGCTTCCTCAGTGACCTCAAGGGATCAAAGTAGCAAGTAAAGTATCCAAGCCTACCACCCCCTCTCTTGATCACCTAAATATTATTCGAGGTAAAGGTAACAAAAGAAGATTGAAGTTGTTTGAATACCTGCCCAGAACAAGAACAATTTATAGCACATATATGCTTAGATTTCCAAGTTCAAACATGCAATAAATACCTCTAGAAGACACTAGACAATGAAAATTGCAATGGCTAGTACAAATTTGCAGTAGTGCACAGCTCTTATAACAACAATATAAATTTGTAATAGCAACAATAAAAAGAGTTTAGAATTTCAACANTGCTGACTTGGCACTTGAAACATAGTATTTTCCTTGTTGCTTTCATGTCTATGGAATTATAGCTAATGTGGCATATGATATAGCTCACTATCACTATCACTCTCGGAGTCACTCATTATTGGAGTACCTCAACTCACAGTCCACTCTGATCATTGCTTCTCCGAAAAACAACAAAGATATACTAATCATGTCAAATCAACAACTATTAGTGTCTCTCATACTTTTTCCCATTGGAGTCTCATTACAACCTTGCTCTCTGATTAATGGCCCATATTCTCTCTTGTAGTCACTCTGATATATCAATGATTGTCACTAAATCCAAGTATCCTTCATCATCAGATTCTCTATCTCCTTTGTACGCTCCAACCAACAATCCATATTTATTTTCTACGTCGAATAAATGGATATGATTCACTTCGAACTAGACATAGGGTTCTCTTCATGGTATTTGGATCTTATGTGGCATCTATGTGGCTTTTCGTACCATCTTGGTTTCTTTCATGGTGGGTGTCTTAGCTTACATGTTGATCTAACTTGGCATATGTTGTAGTTGTTTTCATCAGTTCCATATTGACCCATTTCATGTGTGTTGGGTGATGTGGCCTCTTTGTGGTTTTGACACGTGGTAACTAATGTAGCACTTATGTGGTAGTTGACCTCATGTTGACATTATTACAACTTCTGGACCTGTTCAGAACATTGATCTGAATCTCTGATTGTATGTGGCCCAATATACTTATGACGCATTGTCCATTCACTGTGTTACATGTGGTTGTTGTTGTAGCTTGATCCATTAGAGGTATATCAGCCTCTTCCATTCAAACTTGGAATACGACCAAGTGCTTAGGTCATCAGACTACTTCTTGTTGAAGTATCTCAAAATGGACTTAGCTAAGCACTCTGAAAACTACAGCTCTGATGGAACCACACGACTCCAAATAGTTTTACATCATCAATCTCTATTTAATAATTTAATCTCCACTGTCGATTAGTTAAGGGTTTTCTTGCTTGCATTCACACTTCATAAAATCACCTTTTCATTATAAACCCTTCGAATTTGAATCTTCTTGTGTATCTGGTATAATTTGGAAATAATTCTTTACTTGATCTTGGTTAACCTGGATATCAAGCATCCTCGCAGAGACCTTGTCGATACTTAATAAATGCACATAGACATCCAATCCTACTTTTCATATGCATAAAGTTTCTGCAGCTCTTGATTCATCTTCTAGATCTCGTTCCTCCCACTTCCTACAACTCGAAAGGCCTTCAACTTATCTACTTCCTTAGTCTATTTCTTGGATTCATGTGAAGTTCAATTTTCAGAGTCTCCTTCTGTATGTTTTTGGTTCTGGTTCGATCCTTGGAATTGTTATTCATATAGGGTAGATGTGGACAACACATGGAGGAATTCATTGTCTCCCCCTATCATTGACAACAGTCAGTCTCCCCATTTATGTGGTATAAATGTCATATTTTTACATTCATGACTCTGATAGTCATTTCTACCTTTGACATCAATGAAAACACAATTTCCAATAGGCTTCCTCAGTGACCTCAAGGGATCAAAGTAGCAAGTAAAGTATCCAAGCCTACCACCCCCTCTCTTGATCACCTAAATATTATTCTAGGTAAAGGTAACAAAAGAAGATTGAAGTTGTTTGAATACATGCCCAGAACAAAAACAATTTATAACAAATATATGCTCAGATTTCCAAGTTCAAACATGCAATAAATACCTCTAGAAGACACTAGACAATCAAAATTGCAATGGCTAGTGAAAATTTGTAGTAGTACATAGGTCTTATAACAACAATATAAATTTGTAATAGAAACAATAAAAAGAGTTTAGAATTTCAACAGTTGACAACCAAAATTAAGCATGCATCACATTGAACATCATCCAATTGCTTAAGAGAAATTTTGAGCAAGTTAAACCATCTTTATAAGAGTGTATGCAAAAAATAGGAGTGTATTAAGATGGTTGTATCAAAAAATTTCAACAACAACAATTTTACTAGAGAGTTAGTGTGTTAGTGTTAGCAAAATTATTAGAAAGCTTGAGAGAATTGAAAGAGAGTGTTTTTAATCAATTTCACCAATAGAGAGTTATAATATGAGTGTCTTTGAGGACTATGGAGTATTTATAATAGAAATACAACAATGCTTGAAGATTTAACAAGTACAAACCAAGAGGAGGGTCTTAAAATCTAAGGTGCTATCACAATAGGGCCTTAAGGATTAAACCTTAAAGAGAAGGATTTCTAGAGTGAAAGAACTTTTGGGATCTAGCAACCTTTTATCCCTTTTTGATTCTTCAATGAGATTAAAATAAATTTCTATGGATAAATCATAAAGTACTAGCACTTTAGGGATTTAGGTATTTAACCCTAGCAAGGATTCCTTCACAAATTTTGGACAAAATTAACCTTGTGAGAGGAGGAAGTACTTATGATCCTCTCTTAGGGTTTCACCAAGAAAGACGTTTGGCATGAAAAAGAGAAATTACCATGAAGCATTGATATCACAAAGATAAAATTGCATAATTGTTATAACCCTAAATTGCACCACACATGCTTACCTGGCATTAGGTCAACTCATATCCCTTATTTACCAAAGCACTGTTGAACAACTCTTTGAAAATCCTCTTTTATAAAGGCCCACGTGCCCTACTCCATTACTGCACGCGTCTACACACTGGCTGACCCAAAGCAGCCCACGTGGACCGACAAAAGCACAAAAAAAGGAAAGTTGCGTACGGAACACAAAATCTATGGGTGAGTTAATTGAAACTCCTGGCCATGCATGGTCGAGGGTTCATCCAAATACCTAGCTCCTTCTAGCCTATAGAAGAAGGGGTAGGGGTCCCATTTGGAGGAGGAAAAATATAGCAAAGAAACTCTGCCCATTTGCATATTCCCATTGTCCCGGCCCTTTAGCCTTTCCTGATGCCAAAGGAGGTACAAAGAAAAGCATTTGGAGGACAGTAGAAGAGGAGCCCAGGATCAGGTTCGCAGAGCAGTGGCCGGTCTCAAATTTTGTAAGTTGACTCATTCAAAGTAATAAAGAAAATGCTTTTCCCATCCTAATTCATGAACTTTTTATAGTTTGATTAGTATATGTTTGGATTTCTAACCCATTAGTATATATGTAGGATGCATGAGTAGTTGTTGCTTGTCTTGTATGCAGGTCAGCTTTGGAAGGAGTATTGCGAACAAGTAATCAAGTACAAAAGAGGATCGACATCAAACATCGGGAACGAGGTAGGTTGATCTTTCCTTGCATTTACTAAGAAAAGGGGATTTAAATCTAGGGATGAAGGTATAAAGTAGTTTTTCTTCGGTCATATTTGCATGCAAATTTGGAACTCTATTTGCTAGTCCGTAGGAAGATTTCCCTCACAACAGAATTGGCAACTGTACTGGGGAGACTCTCTAGGGTTCCTAGAATTTTATTTAGTTTTTGGGTAGTTTTAAAGACTAGTTTTTCTTGCCTATTTTTTCTTTTAGTTTCTGTAAGGTCTGAGCTAGCAGAGAGTCTGGTTTTCCATACCAGCTTTCTCTTATTTGCTTGATTGTGTTTGTCGGGACCCACAAGGGTACATGCAGCCTACATAAGGTCTGCACGCATGTACCCATGCCCTACTCTCTTACAGCCCATGTGCGAACTCTAGCTGAAGAAGTAGCAGTAGTGTGTAGAGTTCAGAGAACTTCGGGGGCAGTCAGCCTCTTCCTTGTCAAAATCACACATTCTTAGGGGGGTTTCTGGAATTTTGTATGAGTCTTGGTTGTTTGCAGTCCTATCTCAGATTGTTTTTGCTTTATCATTTTTCCTTACACTATTTTTTTTTCTGTTAAAAAGAGTGTCCAAGCCTTTCAAGGGATCCTGGTTATCAATATTAGTGGTCTCTTCCTGGTTTGGTCTGTCTATTTTAATTTTTTCTCAGAGTTTAGATATACACGCGGCCTGTATAAGGTTAGCCCACGTGCACATGCCCTCTGTCTCTATCCAACGCACCTTCACACGCGTGCTGTTAGAGTAACAGTCGCGTGCTTGTACATGATACTTGTTGTTGAGGGTAAGGCAGTCATCCTTTCCCTTGATAAGAATTATTCCTCTCATGTGTTTGAACCTCTGTCTGAGCAGTCAGTAGATTAGGATTAATCTTACCCTTAGCTTGCTTTTTCTCATTTAAAAAGTTGTCATAAAAATAAAAGAATTTTTAAGGTTTTTAGACAAGTGTGAGAGTCATTTTTTTTTAAATTGCTAGTGTGTGATTTTGGACCTGATTCTTTGCAATCTGCGATTTGGCCAGAATTGTTTTTCTTGGTTTTTGCTTGTTAGTATTTTTTCTTTATATTTTATCAAGCATTTAAATAAATAAAAAAATCTCTTTTCATTTTCTTATTTGGTTGAAAAGTGTGTTTTTGCATTATTAGCCAGGGAAAAGTCATTTATTTCATAAGTTTTTGCAGTTTACTTAGATCATAAGTAGCTTGTAGTCAAGTGAAATTTATTTTGAGTTTGCTGTCCAAAATCTTAGAAAATTAAAAATATTTATTTTGAAAAGTTGTTGAAATTTTTCATTAAGTAAAAGTTTTGTTTCCAACTTTTTTATTCATTTTTTGCTTTCGTCTTTTACACCTCATCAGTTTCACTTTCATACCCCTTGACGTAAAACAAATCCATAAAAGTAATGCTAAATTTAAAATCTACTAGACTTTTATGTTTGTAGGGTTCACCAACTAGTTCAGGATTAGGGCCTTGGATTAGGTTGGAGAGGAAACTCTTCAAGGCCATTTAAAATCAAACATTGGAGTCTGAGTCAGGAAGTGTCTAAGTCCAGTGTCATGAAAGTTATCCGGGACCCCCCTCTAACACAGGGGATAAACACAAGGTCGCATGCGGAAAGGTAGCGGAGATAACCCCTCCAAAGCTAGACCAATCGTAGTGGAGAACACATATAGAGGGCTTGTCTGGGGATTCTGTCATTTGCATTTGCCATGGGGCTTTGTGGGTCTCAAATCCGTTCGAGGTCCTCAGTTGTCTTCTGAACCATTTTATCTCGATACCCTTCGGGCTCGATACCCTGCTCATTGTGGTCTACCCGACTTTCGACTGTACCCGCCTGGTGACTGTTCGCGCGCTAGCAACCTAGTTGCCAATATTGTTTAGGGACATACACAGGTGACTGCGGGGGTATATCATGGTAACTAGGGAAAACATAGGGCCACACTTTGCAAAGTATACCTGGAGGGTGCTTCCATGTTCGATTTTCACTTGCACTGGTAAGTTGCTCTAGTGTTGGTTGTTGTAATTGTTCTTTCAATTAATTTAGTGTTTGTCTATCTTATATTCTAGGGTATTTTTTAGTGTGTGTTACTTTTGAACGTTTAGACTACCTTAGAGTTTCTTGGATATTCTCACATAGTGGAGGATCTTGAGCTCCTCCAGTCACGAAGGCTTCTTGGCCTGCCGCTGGTTACACTGGAGCCACCCCCACCACCATTAAGGTGAAAGCTAGACCAACAAGGGTCTTTTGAAGTGATCAGGTTACAAGCCATTGTGCCCGACCAACGCCCAGAGGAATCAACTATTTTGGACCTTGAAGCAACCGCTCTTGGCCTGTTTGAAACCCCAACCACTAATTTCTTGGCACCCTCTGTCGTACCAATTCAATTTTACAAGCTCTAGACAGTGTTGCACACAGCAATGGAAACAAATGTTGTTACCCCTTCTGGGAATTATTCAATTCCAACCATGGTTGTCACCACAGGAGAGCTTTCATCTCCTAACCCACCATCGTCGGTTTGAGCCACCATGGTCTCAACTGCAACTACTTCACACAGTGGTCCGATCCCATCTTTGGTGGTGGCCACAACCCCTTTCACACCAAGTGCGACAGGCCCTCCATTCTCATACAGGATGCCTAGTTCCGGTACAAGTCCTATACTTTATTACTCCACTTTACAGACTTTAGGTCTGGGGGCAGGAAGCTCTAGCCCTCCTCTGCAAGGTCACATGGGGGGCACTCCTGCTCCTTTCAATGCTTTCCCTTACGAAGGAGGTCATATCCCTCCTTCATCCCCTCCACTCGGTGGCTCGCATCAACAATCTGTCAAGCAACCTACACAAAATAGTTTATTTGGAGCAGGAAGTCAAGGACCACCTTCGTATAGTATGTCAGTAGGCTTGACACCATTTTCTTTTAACGGAACGTTTGGCAACAACACCTTCTCGTCATCTTCTTTCCCGATTGGGGGCAATCCCATTTTTGTACAATCGACTCCTACGCAGGATACTATTCCTGCACAGGGGGAAAACCTAGGAACTTCTTCCGCTTCAGGGCCTTGGAATTCTTAGCAGGGCTCTGTTCCCTCATCCAGAATTTTGATCTGGGGTAATTCTTTCCACAATCAATGGAACCCTGGACAAACTACTATGCCTATCCCCACGGGACCAGCATGGGGTAATCCTTCCCAAAGTCCTTCAAATATAATGCATGCCCAACAGTCTATGTCCTATTTGAGAAATCAACTGATGATGTCTCCACATATGCAAAATCCATACACTGGCTAAGATCATCGTTTCTACCAGAATCCGGGCCAGCAACCAAACTTTTCCTGGAAACCTGGTGCCAGTCAAACTCCATGCCCCTTTTTCCCAGGTTATCACCAACAACCCAAACTACCTTTCCTAGTGACCTTACATTTGCCAGATTTGACAAGGTTGTTGAATGACCCTATTTGTCACGATTCGTGTTGGCCTCCTATGCCAACGAAGTTTCCTTCAAACATTCCAAAGTTCAAAGCTAAGCCTAACAAAGATCCAGGAGATCATGTGACTACCTTCCATATTTGGTGCTCATCTAACTCATTGAAAGATGACTCCATACAGTTGCAATTGTTTCAACATACTCTCATTGGGAGTGCCGTGAAATGGTACATTGAGCTCGATCGCTCAAGATACTCTCTTTTTGGTGAACTGGTGATGGCTTTCCTGAACCATTTCCAGTTACCCATGAGATACAACGCTCGAACAGAGCTGCTCACCAATTTCAAACAGACAACAGTGGACCATATCTCTGATCACATCTGAGAATGGAGACGCTGGAAGAGTTTAATCAAGGTACCAATCCCACCAGCATTCCTGCTTGAGTGGTTCCTTAAGTCTTTGGTCCCGCAGTTATCCAAATATGTTGCGACGTCTAGAGTTTTCTCTAAAGAAGACGCCATCATGAGGGCTCAACAGTTTGAGCTCATCTATTCNCCATTGAGCAATTGACGAAGCAGTTGTAGCAGTTATCTATACAACACACAATAGCTAGCTAAACTACTACTTTGGTTGCTCCCCCTACCAAAACGTCGGAAGTACACACAGTGCAGTCGACTAACCCAAAGGCCACCCAGCAGCCTGAAGGGAAGAAAAAACAAAGAAAGAAGGGTAAGGGGGACAAAAAACCCAACTATAATGTTGGCGGGGACAACACTGAAAAATGGAAGGCGAGGTATCCATGCAACTTGTGCACGGAAGACCACCCGACTCATCTATGTCCTCGACTTGCAAACGCCCAAAAATTTGTCATGCAACAACAACAGGCAGTGTTGACTAATCCATTTCAACATGGGAAAAATCTAACTCAAGCCTCTGCAAGCACGGAAGGGGGCAGCCAAGAAACCTACCCACCTCCGAACAACCCCACATCTGTGAACTTATATATGGTTAGGGGTGATGCTTTTATATCGACTAGAGCGCATG
>JASDQU010685750.1:15277-25282 GCA_032191745.1 Picea mariana | reverse complement strand
TTTACTAGAGAGTTAGTGTGTTAGTGTTAGCAAAATTATTAGAAAGCTTGAGAGAATTGAAAGAGAGTGTTTTTTATCAATTTCACCAATAAGGAGTTATAATATGAGTTCCTTTGAGGACTATGGAGTATTTATAATAGCAATACAACAATGCTTGAATATTTAACAAGTATAAACCAAGAGGAGGGTCTTAAACTCTAAGGTGCTAGCACAATAGGGCCTTAAGGATTAAACCTTAAAGAGAAGGATTTCTAGAGTGAAAGAACTTTTGGGATCTAGCAACCTTTTATCCCTTTTTGATTCTTCAATGAGATTAAAATAAATTTCTATGGATAAATCCTAAAGTACTAGCACTTTAGGGATTTAAGAATTTAAGCCTAGCAAGGATTCCTTCACAAATTTTGGACAAAATTAACCTTGTGAGAGGAGGAAGCACTTATGCTCCTCTCTTAGGGTTTCACCAAGAAAGATGTTTGGCATGAAAAAGAGAAATTACCATGAAGCATTGATATCACAAAAATAAAATTGCATAATTTTCACTTACTTCACCAAGATAGCATGAGATAAAACCCTAATTGTAGAAATTCCATCCCAAAATAAGAAAAAGTATCCACAAAATGATCTTCCAAGTAAGTCACATGAGTGTAGAAGAGAAAGATAGCCAAGTAGGTCGAAAATTTCATACATGTTCTCACAAATGGTGAGTAATCAATGATGAAAAATTGAAATGATATGATCATCTATTTATATGAGGCCATCTAAACCAATTTTTCCAGTTAAAAATGTCAACAACAAATTACAAGAGGGTCGACCCCCTTCATTTTCCTTTACAATTTACAAAAATGAAAATCACATAAAATAAAACCCTAAAAAGGGTGGCATCATTCCCTAGGAGGGTGGTGTAGGGCTATATAATGTGACATACACCCTCAATGAGTGGAACATTGGGTCTCCAAAGGAAATGTGTCATGATCATGTATGCAAATGTCCCATGCCATGAGCCTCCACCTGTCAAACCACCTCTGGAATCCATCATCCATCAAACCCTAGTCTCCAAGATGACATTAAGGCATAGTGGGAAACATCCCTGACCTCAAAGGATACGTACAAGTGGAAGAGAAGTGGAATATCATCCTATAATGATGCTAATGTGCCTCCAAATGAGACTTCTTCCACCCTCAAGGTGAAACACTCATCATCAATTGTATCCCACATGTGGGGAATGGCATCCATCCCGTGGGATTTCAAGCCTCTATGAAAGTCCAAGTTGAATAATTCCTTCATGAATAGATTTCACCATGTAAGGTCCTGCAAAGACAAACAAGTACACCCTCCAAGGGTCCACAAGTCATATGAATCATGCCAAGTAAGCCAAATTTAATATAATAACCACTCAAACAAGTGAATTAAATACCCCCTTTTCAAATTAAACAAATGGTCAAAGACCTTATAAAATTTGTCAAATTTAGGTATGGGAGGGGTGTCATGGTGCCCTATTGGGTAGGTCAACCCCCAAGTCAAGGAATGTTTCCCAAGGAGACCTTATCTAGACCATGTAATGAGTATGAGGTGGATTGGGGAGGGACTCTTGGGCATGGAGTTATGTCGAGGGGTCCTAAATCCCTTAAACTCAACAGCAGGAACCAAACCTGCCACAGAGGCCCAATTAGACTCTGTAGCATTTGATGATGGAATAGTTCTCCAGATATTTTGATCCGGCCAATTTATCGATGGAAATTACGTAGTGAATGATAGGATATCTTCTTATGAAAGTTCCTCCTTCAGTTTAAAATTTCTCTTTTTGTATTTTTTTTATTAGATGAATATAATAAAAGGATGTGCGCTGGTATAAATCAACTGGTGAAAGGGAGTCTTAAATACTGGAGAAGGCTGAGCTCGGGATAACCCTTGTGCTCAAGAATGAAGACAAATATATTCACACATGTTACAAGACTAGTACTAATACACTAACTTGTCGGTATTTGAATTATTGTCTGAGACACAATTATCGTAAAGAAAATACGCATGCAATAAGATTATGGCAAGAAAAATAGATTCCTTAGCTCTAATCACTAACACAACGATTTTCTTTCCATTATTATGAAAAAGAGTTGCAAAAAATATTAGGAAAGATAAATTATCAATAGATTCAGAAACTCTTACTCATTATAGCATCCATTCATGAAATAAAGTTGGAAGTAGTTCCTCCTCAATCCAATCATATAATGCCTTTGATGAAAAAAAAAAGTTTGTCTCCAGTCCTAAACAAGACTTCTCAATTAAGGTAGTTCGTAAATAGTTCCTTACTATTCCAAAAATGAGGGTATTTGCAAAACCATCGACCTTTTATAAAAGGTCGATCCTCTTATTTATAACGAAACATTAACTAAAAATAACTATCAAAAGTGCAAGATATGTAAAAAAATATATCGCCACATGGCTCTTTCCATCTCTCTGTCTTCTAAGACTCATCAAATAGTTTCACTAAAGTGGATGAATCTTCTCATACTCTGACCATTTGACGAAGAGTTCCTCGCATGTGTTGGCATACGAGAATCTGTGTTGTTCCATCGGAGCCGAAAGGATTTATTTTACTTCTACCAGGGATGATTTTAGGGGCTAAATTTCGCTCATGGGCTAATTTTCCATGGGTTTTCCAAAAACGAGATTCGTTATTTTAAAAATTATTTGCCCAAATTCTATAAGATAAAATTATTTTACCTTAGAAATCGCCAAAATTTTATAAAAAACTATATAAAATACTTAGAAATTTGAATATTTTTACAAAAATATCGCCAAACATTTATAGTTGACATATGAAGGATTAGTAAGATTCACCAAGGTTTCTACATTTTAAAATAAATTTCCATCCTTAAAATCATCCCTGACTTCTATTGCCCATGCCAGATACTTAAATATTTTTACACTTAATTGTTGTAATACTTCGCGAGCCTTGATCAGGTGCTCCATGAACTATTGTACTTGACCTGACACCATGCTCGCCACCTTTTCTATCTTTGCGGTCCATTTCAAGTCCTATTCTGCATGTTGTTTGACTATGTCATGCATGTCGACAAAATCCTTGGGTGAGCCAAATTCTGGGAGGTCAATGTCTTTCATCTCCCGATTAATCTTGACCCAACTTCTTTCGCAATCATTCCATTTTTCCTGAATTTCCCACTGAGGTTCCTGGGCCATTTTCACCCAGTATTCGACTGCTTTCCTTATCTAATCTATGTTGGTTTCCCTCAGCACTCGAATTTTATGCTCTTTGGCATCTCATCCCTTTTGAACTGCGCTAATGTAATCAATTCTTTCCACATCTTTGGTGGGCCTTCTTGACGAACGTTTGGTGGTTGGATTTCTCAGTGACATTTTACCTGTAGTTAGAACATAGTTTAAAGAATGTGAAATAAAATCGGATGCATATATAAATCACAACCGCCGAATTTTGAAAAACTTGAACACATACTGTTGTGCTTGTTTAACCTGGTTTTGATCATCTCTGCAGCTAGTTCAGTTGGTGGGTTAGGGGTCAGAATTGTGCTTCAAACACTTTTGTTGATATCTTCTTGCAGAAGCTCCGACGTCGATTGATATTTACGTATAGAGTTGACGTGGAAAACTTGACTAGGAGGCGTGACTAGGACCCAGGGAACCTTAACATGACTCGGGGAGAAACTAGGTCATACAAACCCCTTACATGATAAAGACACATGGCATTCAATACCAGTGACTACATTTGCTCCTGTTAATTGGAATCATGATTTTCTTTAAGCTATACGTTCTAAAACCCAATCCTATCTTGCTGACATTGAAAGATATCAAGGATTGACGATCGGTGATAAACCTATCCAAGTGCTCTCGGATTGACTCTCTCGAAGAATTCTCGATGTCAAAAATGCATCGCGGATTGGCGATTGCCGATATGTTTTTCGCAGACAAAACGATTGTTTTAACCTTTCTAGGTTTCCTCGATCCCGATAAAGCGCATCAGTCATTGACTATTAGTTATTTATTATTGTTATTGCTTAATCGATGCATGAGGTATCAAAAAATGCGGGATCAAACATTAATTGGTCTATTAAATGTCCAAATCTGATCGTATCTTATGCCATAAACATCCCATCATTTTGCTAGTCCAGTTGGTGGGTCGGGGGTCGAAATTGTGCTTCAAACACTTTTCGTTGATATCTTCTTGCAAAAGCTCTGAAGTCGATCGATCTTGTCATATAAAGCTGACATGGCAGAGATGACTAGGAGGCGTGACTAGGACTGAGGGAACCTTAACATGACTCGGGGGAAAACTAGGTCGTACAACCCCCTTACACGATAAAGACATGTGGCATTCGAGACCGGTGACTGCATTTCCTCATGTTAATTGAAAATGGGATTTTCTTTAAGATATACATTTTAAAACCCAATCATATCTTGTCGATGCTAAAAGGTATAAAGGATTGACGATCGGCAATAAACCTACCCAATTTATCTTAGATAGACTCTCTCGAAGAAGTCTCGATGTCGAAAACGCGTCGGGGATCGGCAATTGGCGACACGTTTGTCGCAGAAAAATGATTGTTTTAACCTTTCTAGATTTCCCCAATCCTGATAAAGTGCATCGATCATCGGCTATCTTCGATTTCTTTACATCCTTTTTTAACGTCTATCTTTCCCGTATTTTGTTGGTGCCGAAGGGGATCGGCTATCTCTTGAAACTTTATGCGAATAACTTACTCAAACCAACTCCACCTTCTGTCAATGTTGATGGGGATTGGTGCTCGGCGACTGTTGTAACCGTGTCATCCCTTTACTTGCTTGAATTTTCCCGACTCTAAACCTAAGCGTGTTAGGTGCAGTGTTAGCTATTGATTCTTAATTCAGGTGTTAATTTCTTTTAGACATGAGGTTTCACAAGTTCAACAAACCTGACTTGATGATAAGAGTCATGAAAAAAAAACAAAGATAAACCATTTCCCAAAGTGAAATCGATTCAGACTATGAAGAAAACAAGTGGTACCCAAAAAGTGATAAAATTTCATAAGTATTTTAGGGTGTGTTTAGTGCTCAACAAATGGTGACTTGCTGGGCGAAATCAGAACCTCGGTTACTTCCATGGGCTTACCTGATGTAGAAACTGGTTAAGAACTCAACTAGTTTTGTTTTTTATCAAAGTCTCGTCTATCCTTGCATTTGAAATTCCCCTGGTTGTTGAATTTGGGCCTACCTCTAGGGTTTCAACCTTTATTCCACCTTCGTTCCCTTTATCCATGACCCACGTCCCTTTTTTGACAAGAGTCAAGTAAAGCATTCATTGGCACCAGGAGTTTTAGTTATCATCATTCACTTGATGTGGTGTTTCTCCACTACCAATGAGCATCCATAGCCCCGATGGAGTCACCCCGACATCACAAACCTTGCTTTTCTACCATCGATCATCCATAGCCACAGTGGAGTTATCTACATACCATCTCGTACCTCATGCTCATTTGATATAATTGATTTAATTTTGGCATAGATTCCCTGAGCGAGTGGGAGAGGAAGATGTATGTTATTTGTAAGATTAGATGGTTAAAGTGAAAAAAAAAATAAGCTATGTCTTGAGGTACATGTGGTCCTTTCCATCTTACCATATTTCCATTTGGTTTTACCAGACCACCAGGCGAACACTTCATCACTAGCCAAGGTTGTTTATTTGCAAAGGTTAGATACATAACTCCTTTAAGACAACAACAATTCACCTAGTGTTTTAAGTGTTGTATGTAAGCATGAGTTAGGAACAAAGTTTTCTACATCGTATTTATTAAGGTCAACCAATGCCTTGCGGAATAAAACTTTATTGCAAAAATATACTTCACAAAAGAAAACAAAAATAAAGGACTCTAAAATCAGACTTCCTAACACCTACAAAACAAAATAACATGAAAACACACACATTTATTTATTTTTAACAAAAATATTCTTTTAGGGCTTGGCCATTCACTGGGAGGGTGTCAAAGGTTTCATCCATAGATTCTGAAACTTTGAATGTTTTCCCTTTGTTTCATTTTCCCTATCCCATTTCAGGACTAAGTCTCCTACTTTAAAATTCTTCTCTTTGGCCTTGTGTTTGTCAAACCCCCTTTTAACTATCTGTTAATGAGCGACAAAATTTTATTTTTCTTTATCTCTTTCTTCTTCCAGCATGAGGAGGGTATCAATCCTTTTCTGAATAACCGTTGAGGGTTGTCCTCTAGATCCTTGAGCAAGATGAATAGATGGAAGGTATAGACCATTTGGGAGAATAGCTTCTTCTCCATATACCAGAAATTATGGGGAGTTCCCTATAGCTTCATTGGGTGTTACTCTATCGGACCATAAGGAATTATGAATTGAACTATGTCAATTCCTCTAATTGTCTACAATTTTTTTCTTCAATATCCTCACTAGGTTCTTATTGGTTGATTCAACCACTCCATTCCCCTATTGATAGTAGTTTGCAGAGTATTTGATTATGATTCCTTTTTCTAGAGAAAACTCTGTTAATAGGGTGGAAGAAAAGTAAGCGTCATTATCAAAAATAATAATGGAAGGCATATTGAACCCTGTGATCAATTATTGTTCTATGAATTGGATTACCACCTTTTCGTTTACATGAGTCAGAGGGATTCCCTATGCCCATTTCGTGAAATAGTCCATAGCATTTAGTATGTATCTATGTTGTTTTGAAGAAATCCGTGTAATTTCTCCTATGACATATAACCCCCATTTATCGAATGGTATGGAGATGGACACATGTTGGAGTGGGACAGCTACTCTCTTTTCCCTCCCTGCGCTCATTTGACAAGATTTATAGTTTTTAGCGTATGTGTGAGCATCTCTAAACAAAGTAGGCCAATAATAGCCATCTCTAAGTATCTTGTGAGCAATGGTATTCCCTACAAAGTGCCCACCTGCAGAACCATCATGGACCTCCTTCAGAACCTTGTCTGTGTATTCACATTCGAGACATCTTAAAAGCACCCCATCATAATTCACGTGGAAGAGCACCAAATTTATGAGGCGATATTGTGTTGATTTTAGTCTGATAGATATCCTTTCCTTAGGGTTTAGGTTTTTTGGGAAAGTCCCATGATGTAGGATATTAGTTAGTTTCCCATACCAAGACTCATACTCTGGGGGAACATATAAACTTCACTACACCATAACGCCAATTCATTCTCCCACTCGGTGTCTTCATTTACTTGGTCTTGGGCTTCAACAGCCAGTTTACATAATCCTTTTCCCTTAACCAGTTTGGAAGGGTTTATATCTAGATCAAATTCTTGGACAACTGCCATCCAGTTTCCTCTTCTTTTCCCCATCTCTTGTTGAGTGAATAGGGATCGACTGCAGGATGAGGCACAATGAGTTTGGTGTGGTTTTTTAGGATGTAAGATCTGAAATGTTTTACTACCCTGTACACCACATAAGCATGTTTTCATATAGTAGGGTAATTTAGTTCATCCCCTTGGAGATTAGTGATCATAAATGAGATCATCGTCTCATTGTTTTCATCATCCTTCTGAGTCAATACTGCAGCTAACGATTGGTCGGAGGGAAAAGTATAGAGGAAAAATATCTGCTAAAGTCAAGACTTCGCAACACTAGAGCTTGAGATATTGTAGTCTTAATATTGTTGAAATAAATTTTTCTTTCGTCATCCCACTTAAATTCAACATTTTTTGTGGATCATTTTTTGTAAGGGTTTGATAGTTTCAGCGAAATCGGGGGTGAAATTCCTCACAAAATTGATTTTCCCAAAGAAGGATTGCATAGCCTTTTTGTTGTGGGGTAAGGGAAGTTGAGATATTTCCTTAATTCATTTTGGGTCTATGTGAAATCCTTCTTGAGATATAATATGACCTAGTAGTTTCCCTTCCTCGACACCAAAGATAGTTTTCTTAGGGTTTAATATATATCGTATTTCCTACACCTTTCAAAAATATGGGTTAGGTGTTGGATGTGATCTTCTCTATTCTTCAAATACACAGTCATGTCATCCAAATAAACTACTGCACATTTGTTGATTAGTCCCAAAAAAGATACGTCCATGGCCCTTTGGAAGGTTTCCCCTGCATTGATTAACCCGAAGGGCATTCGTTTATAACAAAAGGTTCCCCACTTGGTTAGGAAGGTAGTTCCTTTGAAACTAGAACTTGGTTGTAATCTAAAAAACCATCCAGCAGGGAGAAAATCTCAGAACCAGACATGGTCTACAAGAGTTGCTCCATCAGTGTGACTGGGTAGTTGTCCTTTTCTGATGCTCTGTTGAGGTTTCTAGAATACACACATAGGCGTATCTCCCCAGATGTTTTCCTGGCAGGAACCAAATTTGCTACCCAGGCAGAGTGCCTAACTTGAAAGATAATTTTAGCATATAGTAATTTCTTTAACTCTTGACACATCAGGGGTTCGAGAGATGGGTGGTACTTCCGGAGCTTCTATTGGAATGGTTTTACTTCGGGTTTTAACGGGATTGTGTGTTGAATGATGAGAGTGTCATAAGTCTTCAGATCTCGGTAGGACCATGCAAAAACATCGTGATATTCTCTGAAAATTTTGAGATGGGATTTCCTTTCTTCTTTAGATACTCTCTTGCCAAGATTTATATTCTTAGGGTTCTCTGGGGTTCCTATATTTATAGTCTCATACATGGGATAGGAACTCCCTGTCTTTGTTTTTGTTGACCCTTTAAATCTTTCCATTAAGTCAAAGAGGTTCTCCAAATTGGCTACTCCTTTCGTTATCGTGTGAGACCTTGGTTTGTCATTCGAGTGATATGTTTCACCTCTTTGTTCATGGAGATCAGTTTCTACTAGTTTCTCTTGGAATACTTCATCAACAATAGCCAGGTATTTAAAATTTTCTTGATTAGTTAAGAAGTTTACGATTTGTCCATCCCCTTCAAAGACCTTCCAATTAGAAATATTGTTGGGAACCGATGGTTTGTAAATAAGTTCCATAGTGAATCAAGAGGATTCATAGTCTTCTAAAGGGCATATCCTCAAGGCAACAGTGGCCAAGGAATCAACAAGAATATTCTTTGTTTCGGGGATCGTTGTAACATTCAAGGCTTCAAAATTTTCTATTATCCTATGCACTTCCTGTTGATAATTCCTCAGGTGGGGAGAGTTGCAGTGTATAGTGTTCCTTACTTTCTTAAAGATGATTTCATGGTCTCTAAAAACCTTTATTTCTTTAAATTTTAATTCTATGGCTTTATTTATCCCTTGCACTAAATCTTCATACTCGATGGTGTTATTAGTGAACTCAAATTCTAGTCTACAGGACAAAAAAATTTATTTCCCCTTCGGATCAATGAGGATGCACCCCTCTCCTGACCCTTCTTGTGATTTAGACCCATCAAAGTAAAAGGTCCATAATTGTGAGTGAGACTCATAAGCTTCTCCATGACTGCTAACTTTTTTCTCTCCACTTATTTTCTCTGTGGTTTCCAACAGAAGTTCTTGACAGAAGAGGGTTTCTTCTGTCACTGTTGGTACCTTTTCTTGAAAAGTCACTTCAAAGTTTTGAGTAAGAGGACATCATATGAGAGAGGGGATAAATTACCGAAATCGAAATCGTAGGAGTAGTTTCCTAGCATGGGAAAACTAATCATGTTTGCGTGTCCCTTTAATGGAAGCCAAAGGTGAGCCTAGTCTATGCTAAAGTATCCTTTAAACTTCTCAGACTAGTCTTGACTAAGTAACAGTCCATAAGGTTCTGGTATATCTACTACAATGATGTCAATTACTTGAACAAATTGTGGGTGTGTCGCCATTCTGATCATGACATCCTTGAGTTCTCCAAGAACTTTCACCTGGGTTCTATCTAGTTGTATCACATGTTTATAACTTTTGAGAGGGACTGCATTTAATTACTTGTAGATAGATAATGGCATAACATTAGAGGATGCCCCTGAGTCAAATAAACAAATATGGAGGTTTTTTTTTAAGACTTCAAACGTTAAAAGGAGTGGTGGGACAA
>JASDQU010685750.1:0-15257 GCA_032191745.1 Picea mariana | reverse complement strand
TAAGACTTCAAACGTTAAAAGGAGTGGTGGGACAAAAGGCTTTCCTTTTTTATCTATAGAGCAAGTGTTCACAGTTGGTTTGTTTTTTAAATCTGTGGAGGCTGGATTTTCCCCTTGGTCGGTGTTTGTTATAGGAGTTTCTACTGTCTTCAAGGCTTGTAACAGAAAGTCCTTTTTTGGGGGAATTCTACACATGTCCATGACCGGTACATTTGCTTTTAATCTTTTTAAATATTCTATTATGTTCTATTCTAGCTTGGGTGATTCTCATGTATGGATGTTTATAGTATTTATTTGGGAGACAAAAGGTTCTTTTGAGTGATCGGATGTTTTTTTTCCTCTCGGAGTTTGGGCAATGGTAATTTTGTTTGAGACTAGCTGACCCCTACTTCGCATTTGCACATCCAATACCTCAGCGGGTGGTTCTTAAACCTCAAATAGATCATCGGAAGGCATTGGCAAGTCAAGGTCCCACAACAACATGGTTCTTTCTTCCGGCGGGTCAACTTCTTCCTGATCAGCAATATTCATCGTTGATCCACTTGATTGTTCGGTAAGGGAAACTTCGTCTAGGAACCGATTAGCCATCAAATTCATGGCATGCACCCATTGTGGACAGTCTCTTTCAGAATGTTTCTCTTGGTGATAGTTACAGAAAGAGTCGTATGCTACATTTCCCTGGTCGATGTTTACGTTGGCTAAGGGAGGCTCAATTACTTGGAACGGTGGGTTTCTTTTAAAAAAAGGGTTTATAGGGACTTTGGCCTTAGTTTCCTTCCCCTGCACTTCTTTTCATGTCAATGATTTCATTTGAAAGCTTATTTATCATCCATTGTAGCTCCTATATGTCTCCACTTCCCTTTTCGGGCCCTTGTTCTGTTTTTTTCCTTGGGGGTATGGTCAACAAGAGTCCTCTCCTAGGTGGAGGTTGAACTTCCTTCTTAACTAATGAGACTTGGCCCTCTTTACATCCCTTCACTTGGAATTCAATTGTTTTGGCTTCCTCGAAATTTTAAGCTAGGGTATGCTTGGTATCCCTTTTTACAAACATGGAAATAGAAGCAGGGAGAGCATTAGCATATACTTTGATTTGCAAATCCTGAGTGGGTTTAGCTTCTAGTTGGAATTTTTTCAGGATAGTGATGAATCGTTGATTGAAGTCTTTAACCTTTTCATTTGAACTCATGGTGGTAGCAAACAACTCAACCATCAAAGCTTCTGTAGTGGTTTCTTCTGCAAATTTGTCTAAAAAATCTTTTTGAAACTTCGTCCAACTAGTTATGGACCCTACAAGCAAGTTAAAATACCACGTAGAGGATGAATTCTCAAAGGTATAGGGGAAAATCCTGCATACTACATATTCATGTTGGACATTCATCAGTCTAATAGATAGTATGAACTTTTTGATATGGTCCTCAGGAAATCATGAGGTTTCAGGGTCAAATTTAGAGAGTAACTATTCTGGATGTCGGGGGAGGTTATGTACTTGTCCAGGGATTGGTAGAGCATCTCTGGCCAACCAAGTTTAATTATTCTGAGGTGGGTTTCCCATTTCTTCGTTATGATAATTGCTAGAGCATTTGATTCTGAGGCTGAGCGATTCAAGTTAAACCCTTCCTCATTAGATTCAAAATCGTCGAGCTCAGAGTAGTTACCAGCTGGCGTTTTGGGGATCATATTAAGGGGATGTTCGATATCAGTGAGGGAAAAATCTATCAGGTCTTCTACCGTATGAAAACAAAAATGGTCAGGGATATCGACCATTGATCTACTTACTTGTTTTATACGAGGAAGTAATAGAGCTAAGGGTAGTTATCCAATTTGTCGGGCATAAGCTCTTGTGATTCTTATTAACTGGTTCAACTCCTTGTGGGGAAGAGCATAAGGTATTTCAAAGAATATATGTTCTTCCTCTTGCTAGGGTGAGTTACTTATTTTGGGAGTACTCAGTCTGTCTAGGTTGTCTTGAGAATGACTACCCATGCATGTGGGTTGTTTTGAATCTATAGGTTATGCGAAATATTATATCATAAATATTGTTAGCCATTCATTCATCGGCCCTCCTTCTAGCGCCAATTCTGTTGAGGGGTCCTAAATCCCTTAAACTAAACAACAGGAACCAAAACCGCCATAGAGGCCCAATTAGACTCTGCATCATTTGATGGTGGAATGGTTCTCCATATATTTCAATCCAACCGATTTATTGATGGGCTTTACATAATGATTGACATGATATCTTCTTATGAAAGTTCCTCCTTCATTTTAAACGTTCTCTTTTTGTATTTTCTTTTATTATATGAGTCTGATAAAAGGATGTGCATTGGTATAAACCAACTAGTGAAAAGGAGTCTTAACTACTGGAGAAGGTTGATTTTGGGATAACCCTCATCCTCGAGCATGCAAACAAAGATATTCACACCTATTACAAGCCTAGTACTAATACATTAACTTGTTGGTATTTCAATTATTGCTTGAGACACAATTTTCGTAAATAAAATACGCATGCAATAAGATGATGGAAAGAAAATTAGTTTCCTTATCTCTAATCATTAATCAGACATTAACACAATGGTTTTCTTTCCATTATTAAGAACAAGAGCTCCAAGAAATATTAAGAAAGATCATTTATCAATAGATTCAAAAACTCTTACTCATTACAACATCCATTCATGAAATAAAGTTGGAAGTAGCTCCTCCTCAATCCAATCATATAACACCTTTGAAGAAAAACATAAGTTTGTCTTTGGTCCTAAACAAGACTTCTCAATTAAGGTAGTTTGGAAATAGTTCCTTACAATTCCAAAAATGAGGGTCTTTGAAAAACCATCGACCTTTTCTAAAAGGTTGATCCTCTTATTTATAACGAAATGGTAACTAAAAATAACTATCAAAATTGCAATCTAAGTGAAACCAAACATCACCACATGGCACTTTCCATCTCTCTGTCTTCTAAGAGTCATCAAATAGTTTCACTGAAGCAGATGACTCTTCTCATACTCTGACCATTTGAAGAAGAGTTCCCCGCATGTGTTGGCATATGGGAATCTGTTTTGGTCCATCGGGGCCGAAAGGATTTCTTTTACTTCTACTCCACGTGCCCAATACTTAATAATTTTGACACTTAATTGTTGCAATACTGCTCGAGCCTTTATCGTGTGCTCCATGAACTATTTTACTTGACCTGGCGCCATGCTCGCCACCTTTACTATCTCTAAATTCCATGTCAAGTCTTGTTCTATATGTTTTTTTACTATGTCATGCAAGTCCACAAAATCCTCGGGTGAGATGAATTCTGGGAGATTGATGTCTTTCATCTCCCGATTAATATTAACCCAACTTCTTTCACAATCAGCCCATTTTTCATGAATTTCCCACTGCGTTTCTTGGGCCATTTTCACCCAATATTCGGTTGCTTTCCTTATCCTATCTATTTTGTTGTCCCTAAGCACTCGAATTTCATGCTCTTCAGCATCTCAGCCCTTTTGAATCGCATCAATTTAATAAATTTTTTCCACTGCTTGGTGGGCCTCCTCAATGAACTTCTGGTGGTTGGCTTTCTTAGCGAAATTTTCACTACAGTTAGAACATAGTTTAGAGACTATGCAAGAAAATCAGATACATATATAAATCACAACCGCTGAATTTTGACAAACTTGAACACATACTTTTGCGCCTTGTTTAACGTGGTTTTGATAATCTCTGTGGCTAGTCCAGTTGGTGAATCGGGGGTCGAAATTGTGCTTCAAACACTTTTCATTGATATATTCTTGCAAAATCTCTGACGTCGATCGATCTTGTTGTACAGAGATGACGTGGCAGAGATGACTAGGAGGCGTTACTAGGACCTGGGGAACCTTAACATGAATCAGGGAGAAACTAGGCCGTACAACCCCCGTATGTGATAAAGACATGTGGCGTTCGAGACCGGTGACTCCATTTGCTCGTGTTAATCAGAATCAGGATTTTCTTTAAGCTATACATTCTAAAATCCAATCCTATCTTGTCGACGCTGAAAAGTATCAAGGATCAGCAATCGACGATAAACCTACCCAAGTTCTCTCGGATCGACACTCTCGAAGAATTCTCGATGCTAAAAAAGCATCGGGGATCGACAATCGATGATATGTTTGTTGCAGACAAAACAATTGTTTTAACATTTCTATATTTTCCTGATCCCGATAAATTGTATCGATCATCAGCTATTGGTTATTTCTTAATGTTGTTGTTTAATCGACGCACTAGGTAGCAAGAAATGCAGGATCAAACATTAAATGGTCTATTAAATGTCCAAATCCGATTGTATATTATGCCACAAACATCCCATCCTTTTGCTAGTCTAGTTGGTGGGTCAGGGATCGAAATTGTGCTTCAAACACTTTTCATTGATATCTTCTTGCAAAATCTCTGATGTCGATCGATCTTGCCTTACAGAGCTGACTAGGAGGCGTGACTAGGACCTAAGGAACCTTAACATGACTTGGGGTAAAACTAGGCTGCACAACCCCTTTACATGATAAAGACACATGGCATTTGAGACCAGTGACTTTATTTTCTCGTGTTAATCAAAATTTGGATTTTCTTTAAGATATACATTCTAAAACCCAATCCTATCTTGCCGACGCCGAAAGGTATCAAGGATCGGCGATAAAAAATAAACCTAACCAACTCCTCTCGAATCAACTCTCGAAGAAGAAGACTCGATGTTGAAAATGCATCGGTGATCGTTGATCAGCGATATGTTTGTCGTAGACAAAATGATTTTTTTAACCTTTCTAGATTTCCCCGATCCCAATAAAGCGCATCGGTCATCGACTATCGACGATTTCTTTACATCCTTTGTTAACATCTATCTTTCCCATATTTTTCTGGTGCCAAAGGGGATCGTCTATCTCTTGAAACTTCATGCGAATAATTTTTGCAAACCAACTCCACCCTCTGTCGATGTCGATGGGGATCAGGGCTCAACGAATGTTGTAACTATGTGATCCCTTTACTTGCTTGAATTTTCTCGACGCCAAACCTGAGCGCGTTAGGTGCAGTGTTAGTTGTTGATTCTTAATTCGGGTGTTAAGTTCTTTTAGACATAAGTTTTCACAAGTTCAACAAACTTGACTTGATGATAAGAGTCATGAAAACAAAACAAAGACAAACCATTTCCCAAAGTGAAATCGATTCAGACAGTGAAGAAAACAAGTGGTACCCAAAAAGAGATAAAATTTCATAAGGCTTTTAGGGTGTGTTGAGTGCTCAATAGGTTCTTGACATATCAAGGGTTAATATTGTCTCATTTATGGGTGCCTTTGTGGAGGGTGTGCTACATGCTTGAGTTTCCCATTGTTTGCAATGAATTGTTTTTCCAAGCCCTTTATTTTCATTTTTACTAAGTCCAAACATTGAGTGCTATGGTCAATGGAAAGAAAAAGAGCATCACAATGCCACTTGAAGTTAGAACACATTGAGTTCCATATTCACTGGAAATTAAAGAACACCACAATGCATTCCCCCATCAAGTGGAACATCATTTATTCATTTTTTTTATTTGAAGGTATTATATTCATTCAAAGAAGCATTTCATGGATCTTGGACTTTAGGGCGAGAATTTATGTATGATTTGAGCTACAACACCTTTGGGCCTTTATCCCCTTATTCCCATGAAATGAGGTACAAGCCCTTCTTGGGGTCAATGCACTCGAAAACCCAAAAGATGATGAAACAAGGGGAAGAAGTGTGTAAAGTGGTAAGTATGAGTGAGGAATGGTACGATGACCCTTCAAGGAAGCCCCAATAGAAACCCTTTTCTTGAGGGTGACCAACTTACTAAGATACCATGTCAACCACCAAGGTGAAATTAGGTCAAAGGTATAATTTCCAAGCAAATGTTCCATAATCAAGAAAGGACTCTTTAACATGCTCAAATGATTCAAATATTAAAGTGACACTTACCATGAGAGTAGACTTGTTACCTCATAAAGTAAGACATGTCGTCCTCTGGGAGCCAAACCGACATGGTATATGTTTCTTGTAGTTGTTGATGAGTGGTGTTGTAAGGAGGGGCTCTATCTACCAAATGTGGGCTCTGTTAGTCAATATGACTCTTGGAATTCCATGTATGCTACATGTTGGCCTTGAGACATGATCTCCTTAGTTACCCCTAGGTTGGGGGCAGTGACAGGGTGGATGGACCACCTTCCTCAATTGAATGGACCATTTCCACCCATGTCCATGTTCATATTAGTCTTTGCCTCCTTAGTGTGGATGGACTACAATTCAATGTCAAATTATCTATTTTAAGGTTTAATATGCATTTTTAAACCTTTTATTTGATTTGGAATGGTTAATTGTAACTTAGAATCAATCAAAGTTACATAGCAATCTATTTTTTTATCATTTTTGAAGATATACATTTATTTTTTCTTCTTTAAGTAGGATTATCTCTTTTCCTCTTTTCTTTTTGGTTTCTTTTCACTCTTCTGATAGGTTTTAGGAAAGTGGAGGCTCTAATAAAATTATATGTCATGCTTCCTTTGATGTGGACAAGATGTGGACAAAAAGACTAGTTTTCACTCTATGTCCTGTTGGGCCCTTCGTTTTTGGTTAGAAGTTGCGCAAGGAAGTATACAGTCCCAATTTTGGTCAAACACAAGTTGTGTAAGCCACAAAGGAACTGGACAGTGGAGCAACCAAAGAAACAAAAAATGGTTGAGAATAAGGACAACTCAACACTAGTAAGGAAAAAAAAAGTTACAACAGAACAAGAACAAGAAAGCTTGTGAAGTCTAAAGCCATAAAATCCCAATTAGCTTATATATGTGAGATGTATAAGCTGGAAAAGGGGTTAAATGGTATAGATGGTCTAGTTGCATTAGACAGGCATAGACATAATTATCAATTACTTCTTGTAGATTATATGATTATAATTCGTATCCATTTGGCAAAAGGGTAGATAGAGATTTGAGGAATGAGTTTGAAACCAGAAAGGTTGTAACAGAGTAATGACTTGTATCTGTTAGATTGTATCTGAGAATCTCTTTTGATGATAATATATATATATGGAAGTACCTGAAATTTTCAAATATACTGTGTAATTCTCTGTCTATGGTTATGAATTGTCTCTTTACTTTACGTCTTCATGTCTGACAAGTTCAATACGCAATAATTGTTTGCAAATAATGTCGCAACTCTGTTGTCTTTATTACTAGTTATGAATGAGTTCAGATATGTTCTATGGTTAGTTATTCTTGCGTAAGACTATGGAGAATCTTGAAGATTCTGGAAATCTTCCTAAGTATTATCCTTTCCCTTCCCTATCTTCTTGTCTTGGTTGCACTTTGGGTGAGACTTATTCTCTCCAGAGAAGATGAAAATTCCAGCTCTCTAGAATACTCGGTACCTTTTGTTGGTAACTAGAGAAGGACCTTGGTCTGATCAACTCCACGCCAGCAAAATGCTTTTGTTGTCAGGACTTGCATTAAAAGGGAACCTCTAGGGAGAATGCTTTCATGGATTCGTCAATCTAATATTCACCAGTGGTGGGAGACAAAATACGATGCCTTCATATGGAAAGAAGAGGAGCTACAAAGAAAATCTGTGAAAGATACATGGGAGGTTGTCTTTTACTTAGAAATATCGAGTGACCTAAACGAGATATTCTGGGTTAAATTTCCGGAAGAACTTTTCCATTGGATAGATAGGCTCTAAGAAGCTATGGAATTCCAAGAACAAGTCAAGAGGACCAATGCTTGGGATACCAAAAATATTGCAGTGCTTCGTTGGTTGGATTGTCAGGTAACGTGAGTGATCGTTTTTTGGGTCAATATGACATTAGAAGGATACATTATCGAGTTTGCAACTGAGAATCACCAATCTTTTTCATGGGTAGAAGAATATTTCAAGAAATACAAAAGGGGAAGACTATTGAGAGAAATCCCCCATGTGGATTAAGGTTTTCTTGATGGAGGAGGGGATGTTGACTATGTCCCCGAATGAGATGGAAGCCTAAACACCCTCGCTTGGGGTGGGGTGAGTTTGGGGGTGGAATCATGGCCTAAGAGAGGGGAGAGGGTTATTTGGAAAATGGGGGAGCAACAAGAAATGGACTCAAGGGATGAGAGAGCCTTGAAAAGAGCCGCCATAGTTGAGAAGTGGTGGTGTGGTAAGATAAAGAAAGCAATGAAATAGTCTGAGAAGTTGCAGAAAGAAGTCATACCAGGAGAAATCGAGGAAGGACTGATGGAAGAGTTGTGAAAGATGATAAGATGGAATAGACTGGCCAGTCAAAGACTAAATGAGAGAGAAGCGCGGAGAGAAAGAAGTCCCTGAGAGGGTGGAAAAGAAAAAGAAGGTGTATAAGTCTGGGAAAAGGAAGCCTACATGGATCTTGAAGAAGAAAGAGAAGATCCAGCCTCAATGCCAGGAAATATTGGGAATATGGTTGAAGAGACTACTCCAGAGGATGAGAACAAGACCCCCCATATCAAAGAAACCTGCCCCGAAGTCAGTGGCACCAACACCAAATCACCCTTACCCCAAGTGTCTTCTATACAAGTGGTAAATTATATACTACCTTCTTATGCTATTCATGTTCCATTACAGTTAGTTAGTCAGTCACAACCAGGAAGAACGAATATTGGGAGGATATTGGGATCCTCTAGTAGATCGGACCATTAGGTTTTATATTGGTAGGAGCAGTAAGATCAGCAATGGTTGGTAATGAGAGAGATTCAATTTCTCGATATCCAAAATTTTGAGGTAAGGGAGACAAGGATGTTGAGCAACATTGGTTCATATGTGAAGCTATCTGGAGGTCAAGAGGGACACTAGATGCAAATAAATTGGTTGAGTTCCAGACTACCTTGAGAGGTCGTACTCTCAAATGGTACATGAAGTCTATTGATCTAGGAGTACTAGGAGTGCAAAGACAAGCGTTCACACTTGACCAAGTACGGACAAAATTCATAGTGGAGTTTAAGCTACCTTAGTCAGAACAACAAGCTCTATCTGCACTGAACAAAATTTAGCAAAGGGAAGGTGAATTGGCCTAGAAATATAGCCAAAAGTTTAAATATGTTATAGGGAGGTTAGAAAATCCAATTCATGAGGAACATCAAAGAGAATGGTATATCTAGAGATTGCTACCTATGACACGAATTTTGTTAATGCAACAACAAATAGCCACTTTAATAGATGCCTTGGAACAATCAATGAATATTGAAGCCATTACAGGATATATGGGGAGCTTGAGAGTGACCATACCCCCAACAAATGGAAATTTGGCGCAACTACAAGGAAAAATATCGGTGCTTACAGAGAAGATTCAAGAATTGATGATACCCAGACCAAGATGATCGCAACTTTTGTGTAAAGATGCTACACAGAAGCACATATGTTAAATGAATGTCCTCGAATGAGGGGAATGGGACCTCCTCAGAATCTATTGGGACCCTCACCAAGACCCACAGGAGGAGTTGCGCAAGTATCCATGAATTTACCATTCCATGCCCCAACCCCGTATTATGCTTTTCTAGGTAATCAAGCATTATTGTCAATTGAGTATTGCAATATTTGTCGAATCCATGGGCATGGGACAAGACAGTGCCCCATTATTCAGAAGTATTCAACAATAATGAATATTGTGCATTGTGAGTTTTGTAAATCTACCACACATGATACAAATCAATGTAGAGTGTTGGTTGCACTTGCATGCATATTGGATCAAACATCATTCATGGTGAATGAAACCCCTCAGAGACCGGGAAGAGGTCGAGGAGGTGGAGTTGGAGGAGAATTGAAAGGAGGAAGAACCGAGGGAAGAGACCAAGTAGATTCTATAACTGTGACGAGCAAGGCCACATGGCTATAGATTGTCCTCACCCGAGGCAACCATGGTGCTCTCACTGCAAAAATAATGGCCATGCAACCAAAGATTTCCCAGAGCTAATTGAGAAATGGGAAGATCGGGTAAGCCAACGAGGAACTAATCTCATAAGATAAGAGATAAAAAGAGTCATTAAAGGAAATCTACCCAACCTTAATATAGTTACTCAAGGAGGAGAAAAGACTAGTGCAAATGTTGATAATCTGCCTCAGATCCATAAAGAAACACCTAAGGAGGACATGTATGATCCCCTAAAACAGAAGTTATTCTTTAAAAATGCAATAGAAGTATTCCAAAGTATCCTTGTCCCTGATATGGAAGAAAAACCCCCTCAGCCTATCATTTTTCCTAAAATCGTGCAAGTCCCTGCTTCACCCCTTACACCCTAGAACCCTGTAGTCCTGACGATACAACCTTAGCAGTCACAAAATGTAGTTTACCTTTGGTTTCAGTTATTTTATGATATTCTTGGGAATGACCATTTGACAGAAAAGTTGTGTAATGCCATGTACCTAGTCCTAAGAACTGAAGAGTCTCCAGAAACTAGAATAAGGATTAGTCTTCCTTAGAAGAATACTAAGAGAGTGCAAAGAAGGAAAATACGGATTGGGAAGGAGTTTAGATTAGCATCCCAGCTAGATGAGTTTGAGATTAAGGATGTTATGTTAGATCTAGGATCTGATGTTAACATACTCCCTCAAAAAACTTGGGAAGCTTTAGGGAAGCCCCAGTTGACATATTCCCTAATCCAGTTAAGAATGACCAATCAATATTGTATATTTCCAATAGGAAGACTGGAGAATGTGGAAATAGATGTAGCAGGAGTGAAGACTGTAGATGATTTTGAGGTTATCTAAATCATGGGGGATAAGGACCCTTATCCTGCACTACTTGGTATCGTTTGGGATTACAATAACTATGCAGTGATTGACCTAAAGAGAGACACTATGACAATTGAGGTAGACGAAATAAAAGTAGTTCAACCCTTGGATCCGTATGTAGGCCCTCAATACACGGAGATAGTGGAAAACAATATGGAAGGAAAATAACATGGAAGGAGAATGTTTGGATCAGTTATACGTTGTAACAATAGGAACAAGAGAAGAATACATAAATCCTACTGTTGATGGATCAGTAAGTTGGAGGAGCATACAATCGATGAATGAAGAATCAAAACTAGCATTTGACAATTGGCAACAAGGTTCATATGGAATATTTTCAAGAAGATGTGAAACTATCAGAGCAACTAGATGGGTTGGAAACGAAGTCAGAGAAATCCCGATATACGATGTTATCTCAAAATTTGACAGTTTTATGGTCAACATGGAAGAAAAGATAGTAGAGGATCAAACGATTTCAGTTCTAGACTTAGCCCTCCAAGACACCCCTGCTAGATGGTTCACTAGTCACAAAGACTTGATCAAGAACTAGGAGGATGTGAAACAAGCTATCTGATATAGATTTCAAGATAAGGAGCACCTAGAATCAAAGGTGCGAACAGATTTCCAAGTTGCGCAACTGTTCAATGGACAGTTGGATCCTAAAGCACATATTGAACAGTGCGTGAGATAGTGGAAAGTTGTAGAAATACCGTCTCACTTGTGGGTTCAAGTACTTCCTCATTCGCTAGGTATGATTCCAAAATCTTGGTAAATGCATGAAGAAACTAGAAGACAAACCAACGAATGGAAAACGTTGGCAGATCAATTTTGCAAGGACTTCCCATTTACAAGTACCCTGAGATGAAGACAATCCTTAAAATAATTAAAGAATTCATTTTTACCAATGTTGGTGAATGAAAATTAGACCTAGTGGTATGTGCAAAGCATAGCTAGGCACTTCAGTATAACCTTCAACTAGACACAGACAAGATACCTATAGAATGCTATAATATTGAGAAGGGTTTGGAAAACCTGGATGATTTAGAAGAGTTGAGAAACTTAGCCATTAAGGAAACAAAAGGAAGTAAAGAAATTCACAACACCATACCCAACAAGACTGATAGTTCTTATAATTATCCATTGAAGTTGCGAAAAGTCAATATAGGAACTACAGAGCAACCTAAGATAGCTTTGGTAGGAGATTATTGGGATGAGAAAAACACCCAAGAAATACATAGCCTGTTGCAGGAGTATGAGGACTTATTCCCAAAGACATTCTTAGAGCTAAAAGGGATTAAAGGAGCTATGGGAGAGATGAAAATTGAACTAAAAATAGGATCAAAGCTTGTAAGGCATAGACCATATCGCCTTAACCCCAGAGTGAAAAAGAAGGGTAAGAGTGAAATAGACAAGATGCTTGAGGATGTACTTATTTTTCCAGTGGAAGAAGAAGAATGGGTTAGCCGAATAGTCATCCAGATCAGGAAAGGTACAAAGGATATTAGGGTATGTGTAGACTATAGAAGCCTTAACTCTACCTGTGTGCATGACCCTTTCCCAACACCTTTTACTAATGAAGTGCTAGAACAAGTTGCAGGAAAAGAATCTTACTCATTTACAAATGGATTTTTGGGGTATCACCAAATGAGGATTGTTGAAGAAGAAAAAAAGAAGACCACATTCATAATAGAATGGGGGTCATTTTCATACAATGTGATGACCTTCGTCCTAAAGAATGCCCCTGCATTTTTTTCCCAGATTTTAATAGCAACTTTTCGAGAATTTATTCACAAGTTTATAGAATTTTATATGGATGATTGGACAATATACAGTATGCTCAAGGAACATGTAACGCTACTACGTCTGATGTTTGATAGATGTAGGGAATTGCAAATATCTTTGAACCTCAGAAAGTGTATCTTTTGTGTGCCACATGGAAATTTGTTAGGCCACATAGTATGTTGAGAAGGAGTACTGGTAGACCTAGACAAATTTGCGGTTATTGTAAACATGCCACCACCTATGAGCACTAAGCAATTGCGCTCCACGCTGGGGCACACAGGGTACAATCGCAGGTTTTTCAGAAGGTATGCAAACATTAATGCACCCATGGAAAATCTATTAAATAATTCAGAAGTGGTCCAGTGGACACCAGAGTGTGATAAAGAGTTCGACATCCTGAAGGAAAATATCAACACAACACCTATTATGATATTTCCAAACTGGGAAAACGAATTCCATGTGCACGTAGACGCATCAAGTATTTCCCTGGGAGCCACATTATCGCAGCCAAGAGATGGAGCCATAGATCATCCTATCTATTTTTCTAGAAGGAAGTTTTCGCAAGATGAGCACAACTATACAACCATAGAAAGGGAGGGATTAGCTATGATTTATGCTCTACAGAAGTTTAGAAATTATTTGTTAGGTTCTCATTATAAGTTCTTTACTGATCATTTTGCATTAAAATATATAGTTAACAAGCCTGTTTTGGAAGGGAGAATTTGTCAATGGTTGTTATTGTTTCAGGAATTTTCATTCGAGGTGATCATTAAACCTGGAAGATGAAATGTGGGCCCTGATCACTTGTCCATACTAGAATCAAGAGAAAGTTGTGGAGAAGTCGATGATCATCTCCCTGATGCAAACATGTTTTGGGTTGAGGCCATACCAAAATACCTGGAAGACATAATAGTCTTCTTAAGCAATGGTCCTGCCCAGAAACATACTCCAAAACTCAGAAATGTCATACAGTGGTTAGAGTAGAGGACTATCAATTGATTGTGGGACAATTGTATAATTTGGGCCTAGATAGTATCTTCTGGAGGTGTTTCTTACATCACGAAAGGCAAGACATACAATGGGAGTGCCACAATGGAGTTGCGGGAGGCCATGTTGGAGGGAAGGCCACTGCGCATAAGGTCCTCTAAGCTAGATTATGGTGGGCCACACTCTTGAAGGATGAAAAAGCATATTCTATATCTTGCGACATTTGTCGGAGAGTAGGCAAGCCATCACGACGAGATGAATCGCTTCTTCAATCAATTCAAGCTCTGCAAGCATTTGAGAAATGGGAGGTTGACTTCATTGGTCCAATCAACCCCAGAACTAAGAATTCAAAGTCTAGGTATATTATTACCAAAACTTATTACCTTACATGGTGGGTTGAGGAAACAAATGTCTAGGATTGCTCGAACGATATTTCTTCCAGGTTTATTTTTGAAAGTATTATCACTTGTTTTGGATGTCCTAGGAGTCTGACCAATGATCAAGGTGGTCAGTTTATCAATAGTACAATAGTGAAGCTTACAACAGAGTTATTAATTCAACATCATAAAAGTATCCCCTACAACCCACAAGACAATGGCATAATAGAGGTGTTTAACAAGATTCTGGAGAGAGGTTTAATGAAGGTTTGTTGTGAAAACAATGAATACTGGGATGACAGAGTCCCAACAATTTTATGGGCTTACAGAACAACCACAAAGAAACTGCACAAGTATACTCCATTTTAGCTAGTCTATGGGAAAGAGTTTGTGGTACCTATAGAATTCATTACCTCGAGTCGATACATTGCACAGATTACACACATGTCATAGGACAAATCATTCACACAAAGGGTTACGGAGTTGTAATAACTTGATGAGACCAAGTTTTTAGCAGACTTTCATCAATCAGTTGAGAAAGCAAGGCAGAAAGCTTGGCATGATAGACACATTAAGACTAAAACATTTTTGCAAGGAGATAAGGTCCTACTTTATGAGAGTCGATACCAGAAACATCTCGGCAAGTTACGCATGAATTGGTTGGGACCATTTATAGTTGCGAATATCCGACCTTCTAGAGCAGTCAGAATTGTGCAATTGGATGGTATACTTTGACTAGGATGAGTGAATGGCACTCACCTGAAACCCTATATGTCTCAAAACTAAGCTAAAGGATTGTTGCTCTAGTCCAAAGGAGCATGTATAGTAGCTAGATTTGAATTTTTTTTTGCAATTTTTGTGAATTTAGTTAATAAAGTCAGAGTGTGCATTGTTGCACCGCGACATGTATTTCATTTTTGACTCATTGTTGTTTTGGTGCAGAACTGCTTACTCAGCAATGTAGAATCATAAGAGCCAAAAATCTATTAATGACAATCATTAATGTGACAGGGACACCTTTGTGGTCGGAGGGAGAGTGAATCGGGACGCAATCCTATTCCATGTGCGACACAAAACCAGTCCAGTCATAGCCTTTATGACCGCTACCGTAACTCGTCTGAACTCTGCTAAATCATAAATCCGTGATACACAAATATGCCATCAGTGTTCGTGCCAAGATTCTCATCTGTTAAACGGTAAGCTCTGAAGTCGCCCATGTCCATGACCAACTTGCTCACTAAATGCCAGGATCACCCAATAGATTTACCCCGTTAACCGGTCTTGTCGGACAACTCAGCTCCAAGTTCCATCTATAGGGTTAATGATGATTAGCCTTAGCAGTTATTACAGAACTTT
>JASDQU010685749.1:52048-69817 GCA_032191745.1 Picea mariana | reverse complement strand
TGGAGAATGTCACATGCTTTTTTTTTTCCAGGAAAATTTAACAAAACTTTTGGTATAGATGAAGGAAAATTTAACAAAACTTTTGGTATAGGTGATCCTAGTTTTTAGGACGGCAAGATAAAACCAAGTCATAGACGTTGTAATGGTTGGTATGATGAAGAATGCAAATCAGCTTGAAAAATACTATAAGTGCCAATTTAGAAGAGGATTTCAACATGACTTTCTTGGGAAAGGAATAGAAGTTATATAAGTGCCAATTTAGAAGAGGATTTCAACATGACTTTCTTGGGAAAGGAATAGAAGTTATTTAAGAAAAAGATAGAGGCAGGGGTTAAGCACACTTGACACTAATGGTTTAATAGTTGAAATAGTCAAATGAGGGGTATACTTTGCATACACTTCTCAAGGATATGGCATGGGTTTCCTTCATAATCACAAGTTAGCAAAGTGATATCTATTTACAAATGTGGTGATATAAATAATGTGGGAAACTATAGAAACATCATGGTGCCTCTTTATACTTTGTTTCTAATATTTTTTTTTCTTGGTGACAAGTCAAGGGTACCACAAATGTAAATATATGCATAAATATCTGTTCATTTGAGTCCAATGAGCTAGCTCAAATGGTTAAGACTCCGGCCAATAGCATGCAAGAGGTATGAGGGGAGTCTTCAATCTCGTTGACTTTGTCTAAGTGGGCAACACTATATGTCCCTATCAAGTTAGATGCCAAGCCAATTTATCTTAAATATTATTATGGAAAAAAAAGAGAAATATACAAGAATTTTCCCAAATATTTATATTTTAAAGGAAAAAATATATACTCATATAAATTCCTAATAAAAATGAAAGATAGAAACTCTATTAAAAAATAATGTAAATTATATATTTATACTTGAATTAAAAGATATAACTATCACAATGAAAACAATAAAAATATGTAAATTATAACTAAATTAAAAAATATAACTATCTTGATGAAATTAATAAAATATAAAGATAAAATGGGTAGGGTACATAATGAGGGGATATGAATTAACATTTAATAATGAGAAATGAGACATGTGGAAACCATTTAACTCCTCTATCATGATCTGATATATGGAATATGAATCACTCATACCTTGCACAACCATACATTTTGATCCAATCTACAATGAATATCATTTTTCTCCATTTTCCAATGTTTCCTCTCCATTCCATTTGATCCTCTCATTCCTCATGCACACAATGCTTTTGAAAATGGGAACATGGGCAAGTTTTGTGGAGATATAACTCTTTGGGTGGGTTTTGGCAAGCTAATTTGTTAATTATTGTGCTTTATTTTTCTATATTTGTAGAAAGATGGCATTGAAAAGAAATAAGACAATTGTGAAGTGTTTACAATGTTAGTGTGTAGGTTGAAAAAATGAGGTTTTTGTCCAACAAGAAGGTTAACAAGGAAATGTTTGATTAATGTGTAGGTTAACAAGTACCCAATTGATTGCCACAACATTGTTTTATTTATGCTTTAATTGTAGGTGTGATTGCCACAACATTGTTTTATTTATGCTTTAATTGTAGGTGTTTACAATACTTTGACTAATATGTAGGTTGGAAAACTAGAGGTTTTCTTCAATGAGAAGGCTACAAGGGAGTGCTTAATTAGTGTGTAGGTTCACAAGTACCTAATTTATTTTCACTACACAACATTGCTTCTATGGATGCTTGAATTGTTATGCTCTCTCATTTTAGCATATTCCCTCTATGAAGTTAATAACTCATAATCTTGACTTAAAGGTAACATTGTCAATGAGTTGCTATCATTTTTATGGCAAATAGTACCCCAACATCCATTCCATATGGTCTCAAAGATGCAAACAAATTTATTATTATTATTATTATTATTATTATTAATGTCTAGTTATATGTTGGATGTATTTGCTAGTTGAAATTTATCTATGTCTAGAATACTTGCAAGGTTCCATAGAGCACTTTATAAGAATGCTTTAATTGTATGAATCTTTTATATATTTGGTCAATTGAAATTATGCTTTACCCATGGTCTAGATAGAAGGTTGGGCACAAATAATTGTTCTTGTATATCAAGCTACCAAAATCTTGAGTTCAACGAATTGCTAGAGTGATTGGGATGTTATGCATTTATTCAATAGCTAAAACATATCATTTTCATAAAGGTGAATTGAGAACATTGTGTGTCCCGTTGTTTATGGAGACAATTGGGCACACAAAAAATGTTCTTAGAGTTCTAGTTTCAACATTGAGGCCTTATGGGAATGAATTGGCATAATCTTAGGTGTTATTGTGTAGAAAGTCTTTGAGGGTAGATTCTAGATTATAGGTCAAGGAGTTTTTTTGTACAATTGTGACTATTGAAATGAAGCCACCATTACTAAGCAATGTAGCCTACTATTGGCAAGTAGAAAAATATATTAATCCTAGTAAAGTGCTACCACGAGGAGCTCAAATAAAGAATATTTTTCGAAACTTTCCTAAGTTGTTAATATGTTTCTTTAAAGTAAGGAAAACATAATAATAGTAAAGTGGAGTGAGTGAGGGAAGTCAAACTAAAGTAGAGTGAGTTAGCAAATTATGGTTATAGTAGGAACAAAATATCCACCCCAAAAAATCCTAATGGAACCCTAAAGCAACAAGTAAGGGAGGTTGGAACTATGCACTTTACATGGTTCCAATTTATCCTACCAATATGGTTATAATCTCTCTTATTCAAATTTACATGGTTCTAATTTGTCCTACTTGGCAATATTCTAGTTATAATTTGTAAAAGACCCAAAACCAACAAAATGAAAATTTGTTTGCTCTCATACAAATAAAAATCACAACAAGCAGCATGCTAGTTTATCCATGCAATTAATAACATAATTAAAAACCATGAATGCAATTGTTCAAGCACACAACAAACACATAACATTCAAATGATCATTTACAAAGAAAAATAACATAACATAAAACTTATCTTTAATTCATTGAACCGACTGGCTGCATACATGGGACATTCCTCTCAGCCATATGCGTTGTTGTTCCATTCTCTCAATAACAAACCACCTCCGATTTAAGGCTATGAGTCCATAAGGAGGTCTATCCCTCTTGGTTATCCACTCTCCACATTCAACAACCCAAATACCAATTTCTAGTCCAACGACAGTTCTAATCCACCAATTGTCTTCCCCTCCACCAGCACAACCTAAGGAATGGGATCCCCCTTCTCTTCCACACAATCTCTCAAGCCTTCCCACTTCCCTCCAGGGCTCTAGTGCACTTAGTTGGCTAGGAATTTCAAAGTTGGGGACTTTAGGAACTCTCCGATCCAAGAGTGCTCACAACAACCTTCTTAAGGCTCTTGAGTCATTTCCTCAACAAGAAATGTCACCACAGACACACAACCCATTTTTATAGCACACATGCCACAAATTCAACATAAACCCAATGAATTATAACCCTCGTTCTGCACAACCCAAGAAATTGCACTCACTTCTCTACTCTACAGTCCCTCATCCTATGCCACTTCCCTCCATGAATCCAATACAGACTAGCTAGGAAGTCTTAGAGATGCAGCTCTAAGAACTCTAGCATAGACTAGCTAGGAAGTTTTATATATGTGGCTCCAAGAGCTCCATATTCAATAACTTTCACAATTTGTCAATTCCTAAAACAATTCCAACTAACATGCTCGTATTCCCCTCAACTTGCACAACCCAAGGAAGCGGTCCCTCAGGTTGTACCACTTCCCTCCAGGGCCCCAACACAAGGTTGGATAGGAAGTCTCGGAGTTGGGGCTCAAGAAACTCCCACTACGATAGTGGAATATTCAAAACTTCAAATAGTTGGAGATGTGACTCCTGCATTGCATCCATCTTCAGCTTCACTTTTGCTTCTTCCGAGCTACAAAAATTCCACTGGAATTTACTCATTCCATGCCCTTTTCCTTGAGCTTTGTTTCCTTTTGATACTCTTCTTTCCAAGTGCTCAACTCATGTCTTCTTTCTTCAACAATTCCTATAATATCCATCATGAAAACATGCATGTTATATCCCTTATCATATAACCATCATATTCATAGGAGTTCTCAACTCAAAAATATAACATTTATTCAAAAGGAAGTTTGTAACTATAAATCAATGCTTATCTGTATGACTATCATGTGCTTCACAAGATGCCATAGACAAGAATTCAACTCATTTTCCTTCCTCAACACACCCTCATGATCCCAAGCCACCATGCCATATGCATTATTAAGTTACATCTTCCTTGCTATACTCACCCTCTAGGCTCAAGCACCCCCTTCTCTGCTACACAGTCCCTCGAGCGATCCATCATTTTCCAAGGTGTTCTTGTGCAAGGAGAGTGCCAACTTACTACCAAAATCTTAGTAGAAATTTGTACTCGATGGCAATCATAGGGTTCCAATGCCATAATAGTATCCTTCTTCCCAAAATTTCAAGTTTAATAGCCATCATCTCATCTATGTCACATACATATAGTCATAATGAGATATCATCTTAAAAATCTCTATTATTAATTCAAGTATGTTTCATAAGGAATTTCAAATTTATCAAACATGAGATTCTCTCTCATAATGTTTGGCTCTTGCAACAGTAGGTGTTGGTCTTCCTTATGGGATTAAACCATTTCCATATCTAAGACCATTCTTCCTGCAATTTTTCTCAACTTTCATTTAGCCAAACAAATTGTTAGTATTAATGCACATTATCACTTTATTGTTCATTTACAATAGCTCGTGAAATGATCTTAGAATTGTATACTACCAACAATTCAATCACTTCCAATTGTTATTCATATTAAATGGAATGAAACTATCATTCCCTATATATGCATTATATAGAACACCAAGATGTTCATAATGCAACCAAAAATTACCAATAAAAAAACCAATGTTCCATTACCCATGGCCACATCTACATAATGCATCCTTGCATTGACTCTGGAATACCACATATCTATGTCATGTATTCCACCATGGTGAGTTGGAAGGTCTAGCCAACGCCTCAACACATCATCCAAACTCTTCCCTACTTACTTGTTAGACCATTTGAATAACTTCCTCTTTAACACACACACAACACTATGAGCATGATCCCTTAGTGCTCTTCAATTTCAACAAAAAGGTTGTCCAAACATTAGTTATATAGGGGGATACTATTAATCACTTAAATGGTGCTATAACCCTTCCATACCCAACCACACCATAGTCTCACACATGGCTAGATTTATTAGCATCCATTTATATGGTAGGAGTGTGTCTCTTGAGTTGATCTAGTTATGATCTCATAACCAATATAACATGACATGTAATTAAATTCCATATAATTGTATCCAAGCATCAAACAACATGTGGATACTTCAAGGCCCTCTGCCTTTACTCATCAATTCAAATGTTGAACTTTAACTTAGGGAATTATTACCTCAATGCCCTTAAACATTTAGGCATCATAAACAACCAAATGCAAATCTGCATGGATGTTATCAAATTACTTGATGCTACTCAATCAACTGATATTTTGTAGAAGCTCACAAGATCCATTCACCAACTCCTTGATCGACATTCTTACCATCCTCGTTTGTCTTCATACAAATGGATATCATATGCAATGACAACATCATCAACATTTCAACCATGTTATGTCATTTTTCCTAGAAACATAATCCATCATTAGTCATATTCCATTATCACAACATCTTTATTTCACATATATAATAACATAATATTATTATCCAAGTGTGTAGGTTTTCACATTTTGTCATAATTCTTCTTGAGATTTCTAGATATAAAATATGTGAGAAGTTTTGAAATGTCCAACGTTTCGAGTGGACCCTCTACCCATCATTAGGGACATGATCATAAGCTTCATTTTTCACTAATGATGGGTGGAGGGTTCACTTCAAACGTTGGACATTCAAAACTTCTCACACATTTTATATCTAGAAATATCAAGAAAACTATTCTTAGTCTATAATAATGCCACATGCATGTCCAGGAATTACTGCATGCACTAATGCACATCAATATGCCCCCAACATTTAATCTTATCATGCCTACTCATGCACATTCATTCTATCTTTACTAAATGTGGCATGCATCACTTCCATTATGCACTCCAGTGCATATCTGTTTTGGCTTCTTGTGCTCCATGTAGTTGTGCTTGAATCCTTTTAGATCCATGCAGCCCTGTGCATTGTCATTTTGATCATCTGTGCACTATTGTTCCCTACTCTGAACCTTTTCCATCCAAGTCCCACTTTCCCATTCTACCTTTCTATCCAATTTTTCTTATTGCCAGTTGCATCTTCTCAGGCAATCATGTTCCAACTTTACCTTGCTAGAACCTTTCAACACATTGGGATGATGTCCTTTATATCATTCTGCCATCTTGATATTACAATACCCTTGAATTAGCTTAACCATTATCATTGTGGCATCCATTTCCATTATCTTTGGATGTACATTGGTTTTTTTTAATATTTACTTCATTTAATAATCCCTTTTGAATCCCTATCACGTCCATTCAAGAACAAATTGATTTCTATGGAATATTTCCTTTCTCAATTTTTGAACACTTTTCTTCACTTCATGAAGTACTTCACTGTGAAACCCTGCTTGTCCACTCAATACCAACTTCTCTTTATGGGATTTTATATTTCTACATTGGTATTTTCAATGGATAACCTTTATTATCCTATCCCTTGAATCCCTTGTACCTGTACCCTACTTCCATTGGGCACTTTGATAACACGCGTGGCTTTCTTTCTCTTAATACTTCGGCCATAGTTGTCAATTCATAACTAGCAATTATTATAAGCCCTCATAGACTAGTCCCTAGATATGATTTACCCATCCCTATGGCTCACACCCCATCTTTCCTTGTGATCATATCGTTGTTCTCTTCTGCAACAAGCTCTATCGTCATCATTACAATTCTATTTTCAAGGCCATGGAGGCTTATCTTACCTTCTTGTGCCCATCAATGAAATTATTCACGTGTTGACTTTATGTTTCATATGAGAATCCATGTTCATATGTGTTTGCAATTGATTTAGACTCTATAGTAGCTAAATACTAATTTTTCTCTGCACTTCTCGTGTCCTTTATCCACTTTCCGTTACCTTCCCTATAGATCTTTATTTTCTCAACCAACTTCTACAAGCTCTTCCTTGTAGCTCTTTGTTGTCTCGACCAACTTCTACAAGATCTTCCCTATAGCTCATTATTGTCTCAGTGAACTTCTACAAGATACACCCTGCTTCCATGCCATTTTCCTACAAGTAATAACTACTTTGGTGTTCAATCAAGCTATCCAATTTATAACCCATGTCATCTACAAGATCAAGTTCTTTCCCTTCCCCTTCTTGTAACTTGTCTTTATTCAAGAGTAGATAGCCTACATCATCAATACTTTTTGTGAATAAATATTCCAACACCTCTATAGAAATTCCCAACTTTGTAATGCCATTTTCCTAAAGATTAAGCTCCTTCCATATTTTAGGTTCTTTTCGAATAACCATATGAGCAAGATTTTACAACTGGAAAAATAGTGATTGGAATACCCAAGAATTTTGTGGAGCCAGAAAAATACTTATCATGAACATGTTGCATGGAAGATGAAAAATCCAATGTACATGATCATCTTGTCAATACGCTCTTGAAATAACATTCTCTACCCTTGCTCATCAATAATACCCTATTATTTAAAATCAACCCTCTTTTCCATTACTAGGCGGATACTCTCCCAAATGTGCCTCTATACTTATGCATATGAACTGCCATGAGTATCAACACTCTTTTTGAACCAATAATTACCTTTGGCATGTACCTCTAACATATGGAAAAAAAATTCTTCCAAAATTGGCATTGTTTGGAAAACTTTCACATTGAGCAATTGCATGGTTCAAAGGGTCCAATTGTCTGTTTTCCTACAATTTTATAAAACAACCCGATGCTTTTTGAAAGAACTAAATCATTTTTTCATGTTTTCCTCAAGATTACCTTTCCAATGTCTATACTTATACCTTATTCTGATTTCTAAGTTGAAAGTTATGTCCCTCTAAAATCAACAATTTCACCCTTTTTACACATGTTTTACTAGTACAATAAATCTCATAGGCTAACGTATGCCAACTATAGAAGAAAATATAAAGAGAACCATTTTTTTTTATATTGGGTGTTGATAGTATTCATGATTTTGAAAGCACAACAACTCTCATATTCATGATCTGATGATCCACACAACTTTTGCATCAATCTAGATTTAACAACTTTGTCATTTTACATTTTCTTCGAACTTAGAATTTTTGGCAGAAAACGACTATCTCCCAAACAAAGAAAAATTGACAAACATTCAATCAATAAAAAGTTGTTCAGATCGATGAATAGATGAAATTTTGACTAAATAAAATTTTCTAGATTGGTGATCTAGGGTCCCTTTTCTTATGAAAACTTCAAAAATCCCCAAAATGCGCCTAGGAGTAGTGGATTTTGTCATATTTTGCAATCTCCACTCCAACACCTTTTGAATTTTTCCAGGATCCCAAATGGGTATCTTCATGTCTGCTTTTTGAGATATCTGTAAAACTTTCACCTTAATATAGGCCCTTGTCATTGAGCGCAATCCATATCTTCAAAAACCACTAATTTATGTTTTTCAGAAAATTGAAGCAGAAAGAGCTAGTGGCCCTCACTAGCATTCTTATATCTCTTATCGTTTTGGTCCTGACCCTTAAATTTTATCTGAGTTTGAGTTAAATTGCTCTTGTTATGCCCAAAGCAAGTATTTGGCTCCATGCTTTTTTTTGGTAATTGTCAGTTTTCTCCTTTTCTTTTCTCTCTTATTTTCCCTCTCTTTTTTCTCCTCTTATCTCTTTCCTTTCCCTTCTCTCTATTTCTTCTTCTCTTTCTCTCCTTTCTTCTTTCTCTTATTCTTGTTCTTTCCTTCTATTTTCTCTTATCGTCGATCAAGATCTTTCTCATTCGTCGATATAAGCCCTTCATCGATGCTCAAAGATCTTTCTCTCGCACTGATACATGCCCTTTATTGGAGATCCAAGATATTTCCATCTTGTCGATACATTCCCTTTATCATAGCTCCAAGATATTTCCCTTTTGCTAATGTTTCGGTGAAGATGTTGTTTTCTCGCCGACGTATTGGTGCCATATTTTCTTTCTTCATCGATGTTTCGAAGACTTATCCTATTTCATCTCCAACATTTATGCGTCTTATCTTCCTTTTCCTTACTAAAATAATCCTTTATCAATGACTTATATTCTTTCCTCATCGATGTTTTGGTGACTTGTGAAGATTTTTCTTATCCGACGTATCAACGAAAGATCATCTTTCTTCGTCGATAAAAGATCTTTCCTTCTCACCTATAAAATATATTTCCTTCTCGCCGATGAAAGATCTTTCCTTCCACTGATACACTTATTTATCAATGACACCAAAATATCTTCCTTCACTGACGTATTGGTGAAGGATATTTTTTCTTCGCCGATACACATTGTATCAACACCCTCGAAATATCTTCCTTCATTGATGTATCGACAAAGGATCTTATTTCCTCGCCGATACACACTGCATTGGCACCCTCAAAAGACATTCCTTCGTCGACATATTGGAAAAATATATTATTTCTTGCCGATACAAACTATATCAACACCCTGAGAACATTTCTATACTTAGCTAATTTATAGATTTTTTTTTAAATCATGACTGTCATGATTATTGCAAAATATGACCTACTTTCCCATCTAATCTGAATTCAATTGTTCCACGACCATAGAAACCCCTGAAATGAAAAACCCACCACAAAAACTAAATTTTGAGGGGTTTTGACTTCTATTTCTGAAGTTGGGTGAACCACGCCCTAAGAAAATTTGACCCAAAACCACACAAGTTGACTTTTTTCCTTATTGTAGCAGACCCAAATAGGCCTAGTGGTGCAACTGATGCTCCGATACCAATTATAAAAGACTAAGAACTAGCAAAACAAAACTTTTCTTGCTCTAATACAAATAAAAATCAATAGAAAGAAGCATGCTAGTTTATCCATTCAATTAACATCATAATTAAAACCCAATGAATGCAATTGTTCAAGCACACAACAAACACCCAACATTCAAATTATCATTTACACAACATAATAGCATAACATAAATAACATAAAACTTATCTTTAATTAGTTGAACATATTGGTTGAATAAAGGGGACGCTCCTCCCAACCATAAGCATTGTTGTTCCATTCTCTCAATAACGGGCCACCCCCAAGTTGAGGCTATGATTCCACAAGGAGGTATGGCCCTCTTGGTTGTCCACTCTCCACATTCAACAACCCAAATACCGGGTTCTACTCCAACAACAGTTCCAATCCACCTGCTTTCTTCCCTCAACCAACAAAACCTAAGGAATGGGATCCCCCTTCTCTTCCACATAGTCCCTTGGGCCTTCCCACTTCCCTCCAAGGCTCCAATGCACATGGTTCGCTAGGAATATCACTATTAGGGACTCCAAAAATTCTCAGTTACTCTAGGAGTGCTTACAAGAACCTTCTCAAGGATCTTGATCTATTTCCTCAACAAAAAATGTCACAATAGCCACATAGGCCACAAATTCAACATAAACACATCCCAACAATGGTTGTCCTCAAGCATAGCATGATTAGTGCTATTTCTAGCACCTAGCTCCCCTCTTTCTCTCCAAAATCAGCAAGTAAAAACTATCCCAAAAATGAACTCAAATTTCCTTTTCTTCTCATGCAAGCTTGAATCTCACATTTCCCAAAAAGTGGTTGTACTCAGCCCATGCTGCCATAAATTTGGTGAGTTGACATTTCCCACCTGCCACTCTTAAATCACTTTAATATCTCTTTTGATAATTCTAAGAGAATAAACATTAGAATGAAATGTCTTGAATTAATAGAAATGGGTAACCCTTTAACCCCTCTTTAGCCCTCGCTCTTGTGGAATCATATCCACCCATCAACAATGAAGAATGCACACTGGCTCTACAAAATAAACACAAGAAACATGGTCGGTATGTTAGCAGTGGCTGCTCAAAGCACATGATAGGTGATGAGGACAGGTTTCTAACCTTGAGAAAGGAAAGAGATGGACCAGTCTCCTTTGGAAACGACGACTCAGCTAGAATCATTGGAAGAGGCACAATTAGAATTGGAAACAAGGATACCAAGGAAAAAAATGTTGTACTAGTGGAAGATATGAAACATAATATTCTAAGTGTAAGTCAAATAAGTGACCAAGGTCACAAACTTGTGTTTGATTCACATAAGTACGAGATAATAAAAGAAGGTTCTGACATATTGGTTGCAATAACTCTAAGAACTTCAAGCAACATATATGTATTAAGTGAAGTTGGAAATGAAAAGTCTTGTCTAGGAAAGGAATATGAAGTTTGGCCATGGAAAATAAGAATGGGTCACATAAACTTTGATAACCTTGTCAAAGTCATAAAAAGGGAAGCAGTCAAAGAAATGCCCCAGATCACGAAGCCAACCAACACATTATGCAAGATTTTTTAACAAGGAAAGAAAACAAAGACCAAGTTCAATTCAAATGAATACTCCACAACAAGACCACTGGAAATTGTGCATATTGATCTAGTTGGACCAACTAGAACAAAGGGTTTAAAAGGTTATACATATTTTATGTTATTGATTGATGATTATACAAGGATGACTACAATTTGTTTTCTCAGGAAGAAGTTAGAAGCATTCGATAACTTCAAGATATATAAGGAAATGGTTGAAAATGAAATGGATTGAAAAGTCAAATGTTTGAGATCCGATAATGGAGGAGAGTTTACTTCAAAAGAATTTATGGATTTATGTAGAAATCATGGAATAAAAAGACAATTATCCATTGCTAGGACACCTCAACAAAATGGAGTTGTCAAAAGGAAGAACAAGACAATACAAGAAATGGCTTGGACAATGTTAATGGATTCAAATTTGATAGATGTCTTTTGGGCACATACAATGCATAAAAAAGTTCACATTCAAAACAAAGTAATGCTCAGAAAAAAACAGTGATAAAAAATCCTACGAGCTATGGAAAGGAAGACCAATGAATGTGCAGCACTTCAGAGTTTTTGGAAGCAAATGCTACATCAAAAGATAAGATGGCATAATGGGAAAGTTTGATTCTTGCGTGGATAAAAGAATACTTGTTGGATATTCGAGCACAAGGAAAGCATACAAATTTTTCAATGTAAGGCTCAAAAAATTTGTGGAAATCATCAATGCGATGGTTGATGAGACAAGTGGATGGAAAATAAAGGAAGAAGAGAAGGATTCAATGGAATAGGTTCATGAAGAAGAAGCAAAGGATGAAGAAGTAGCATAAGGGGAAGATGAAGAAGATGAGTTAGAAGTAGAAGAGAAAGAACAAAAAGTACCTCCAAAGACACCTAGAAAATGAATACAAAAGAATCATCCATCAGATCATATTATCGGGAACAAAGATGCAGGAGTTGAGACTAGAAGAAGAATTCGTTCAACAAAACCACTGGACCTAGCACTCTTATCATTGATTGAGCCAAGAAACTTTGAATAAGACATAAAGGATGAATTCTAGATAAAAGCCATGGATGGAGAGTTTGATCAGATAGAGAATAATGACACTTAGGAATTGGTTCCAAGGCCAAGGTACAAGAATGCGATTGGAACAAAGTGGATCTTTAGAAAGAAATTGAATGAATATGGATAGGTTACTAGGAACAAAGCTAGATTGGTATGTAAAGGATACACTCAGGTTGAAGGTATCGAATTTGAAGAGACATTTTCCCTAGTTGCCAGAATGGAAGAAATCATATTGATCCTAGCTTATGCATGCTCTAAGAATATTAAAATGTATCATATGGACGTGAAATCAACCTTTCTAAATGGTGAACTAGAAGAAGAATTTTACATTGAGCAACCAGAAGGATTTGAGTTGTTAGAGAATAAAAACTATGTTTGTTGGTTGAAGAAGGACTTATATGGTCTCAAACAACCCCCCAAAGCATGGTATTCCATATTAAATAAATATTTATAGCAGCAAGGGTTCATGAAATGAAATGCAAAAAACAACATTTGCATCAAGGTAACTCAAGATAGTATTTTATTATTTGAAGTTTATGTTGATGATATTATTTTTGGAAGTGATGATGATAGGTTGAGCCAGAAGTTTGCAAAGGATATGTAGAATGAATTTGAAATTTCATTACTTGGAGAACTATCCTTCTTTCTGGGTCTTCAGATATGTCGAAACAACCAAGGCATTTTTATTTCTAAAACCAAGTATATCAAAGAAATGCTAAAGAAGTTCAGAATGGAAGATTGAAAACCATTCAATACTCCTATGCAAACCAACTGTAAGTTAAGTAAATATTATGACTCAACGTCTACAGATCAAAGACAATACATGTAAATGATTGGCAACTTATTTTATGTGACAACATTTAGACCATATGTAATGCATGCAATTGAATAGGTGGAAATATTTCAAGTAGCACCAAAGGAGTCTCATGTTCTAGCAGTAAATATGATATTCATATATCTCAAGGGTACAAAAGTGTTTGGATTATGGTATCCAAAAGGAAATGATCTATCACTTATTTCCTACACAGATGCATATTGGGCAGGTTTTATTGATGACCGAAGAAGTACAAGTGGAGCAACGTTCTACTTGGGTGAGTGTTTGGTATCTTGGCTAAGCAAGAAACAATCATCAGTATCATTTTCTACAGCCAAAGCAAAGTATATTGCAACAACAACATGTTGTACACAGGTTCTGTGTATGAAACAAACTTTGACAGATATACAGGTTGAGTATGATGATCCCATTCTGATATATTGTGATAATACAAGCACCATCAATATCTCAAATAATCCAGTGATGCACTCTAAGAAGAAGCAAATTCCAATCAAGTATCATTTTCTATGGGAACATGTTGCAGAGAAGAACATTCGAGTTGAGTGTGTTGGCACCAAAGAACAAATTGCATATATCTTTACAAAATCACTTTCAAGGGAAGCCTTTGAGTATCTTCATTAGAAACTTGGCATAGTTTCTACCCCACAATGAATTTTGAATATTATTCTCATATGTCTTAGATTTACACAAGGAAGCACCATAAAGAGAATAGTTCAGTTTGAGGGAGAAACTTAAGGAAGAGTTCAGTCAGGGGGAGAAACCCCAAGGAAAATGCAGTTAGGGGGAGAAACCCCGATGGAAGTTACCATTTCCATTGATGTCAAAGGGGGATATTTTTCTCAGATGCATGGATATAGAGTTATATGCTTGGAGAGAGACATGTTTCCAGGGGGAGCAATGGTCATAGGGGGAGCATGAGAGATATGACTTCAGTGTTGCATAAGAGTGTTTCCATCAATGCCAAAGGGGGAGATTGTTGATTAATTGGGTTGGTTTTCATTGATGTCAACCCTTGAAGCAAGTCTGGTATAAATTTTTGGTAGACCCAACAATATGGTTAAGGGAATCAAGTTTTTTTGATGTAAAAATGTATGAAGATAAGTGTATTTGTAGGTAAGAATATTCTAGATGGATAGTACATGTCATGCCATTTCTGGTGATATGTGGAACATCACATAACTACTCACAGTTAGAGATTTATGTCATTGTGACGCTGGAGAACCCTCATGAGTTGTCTAGAAGCCCCTAGAAGGTCAAAGAAGTCAAATTATTCTAGAAAATACTAGAAGAAGTTGACTAGTGAAAGTGGGTGAAACTAGGATTTAATCATGGGTTAAGTTGTTGCAATAAGAAAATAATTAAAAATAATTTATTTGCAACTAGAAGTGGGGAGTTTACTATTTGTGGATAAAGTGGTTATAATTGGACAAGTGGTTAGAAGTGGGTTAGCCCTAAAAGAAGGAAGTTGGGTTAAGTTGGTTAGAAGGTAACCCCTAGAGGAAGCTACTTGGAGAGTATAAATAAGAGAGCAAGGGATTTCTATTATCACCTATTGAGAACATTGAACATCTATTATTGTGTAAGGTTTATTGAAGGTACTCATTGATACATCTAAAGTTATGCAAGTCTGAGGTAGCACGAAGGGTTGACGATGAAAGTTTCAAAGTTGTAGAAATACTGAAAAAACCCTAGTTTTTGAGGTGTACACAAGCTACAATGGAAGAGGTCGCGTATGTACGCAAGAGAGTAGTATAAAAGGGTGAGTACAGTTGGAAAAACCATGAAATCTTGATTTGTTGAGGGTGTTAGGTTCTCAAATGTTGAAGGCAAGCTCCCAGGAAGGTCTACAATGATAAGGTACATCGGATCTATCTATAGGTTCAAAAGGTATGTTTTATTTTATGAGTATTTGGATATTGTTTTCTACATGAGATATAGTTATGAGGGTTTGAGGTTTTTCCCTAGAGAGGTTATTGGCTATATGGAACTTATTGTATAAGTCAAATCTACAAAAATACATTGATGGTAAATATGGTATTGATCATTGGTACATCTTGTTAGTATTGAGGCATATCTCGTATTTCTTAGCATATGGTTGAGGGATTTTGGGGTACATGGTTAAGGGATTTTTGGTTTTGAAGTGGTTGTGAAGTTGCTAGTGAAGTTTGAGACTGCATATCAGTGAGGATTTGATGTTTATTCCATGTGAGAGTTATTACACTTGATCATGATTGTATACACATGTATGGCATATGATTAGAGAGACATAGATGCATTTGGTTAAGGGATATATATGATACATATTGGACATAGTGTCAGGTTACAAGTTGATGTGACAGAGGAAAAAAAGTGTCTGAGTTTCATAAAAGGTGAAAAAACTATCTTTTTGAAGGTGTATGCATGCTACAGTATAGACAGACCGTGTACATACACAGACTGTAGTATAGAGATGGCATGCACATACATAAGATGCAACATATACAGGTCACGTACCTATCGGTATTTGTTGGTACATAATGAATTCTAGTACATGATTGATTACATGTTATTGGTACAGGTTGTTGGCATAGACTAGTACAAGATTATAGTGGCATATCTCACAGGAACAATGTGGCAGTGGTTTCATCATTTGACACTTATATTTCAGGGCGGTTGGATGGGGAAATGATAGGTGGTTGGAGCCACCTTCTGATTATAGTCGAAGAACATAGGGGGTTTTAGACTCCTTTTGGTTGTATCCAAAGAATTGGGGAGTTGGAGCCTCCCTTAGGTTGTATCCTGAAAACATAGGGGGCTAGAGCCTCCTTCCAATTGTAGCTGGAGAACAAAGGAATTTGGCTCTGACAATGAATGTAATTCTTAAAGACATATAAGAAAAATCATTATGTGGTTTTCTCTCACATTTGGTTTCCATGTAAAAAATATCGGTGTATTGTGTATGTGTATGATTTTTCATTGTTCATGGTTTATTTACTCTACACTTGAATGATATTGGTATATTGATCATAAATATTAACATCACTTATATATTGTGGTTAAAAAGGATTAAATTTCTCTATTACTAATTCGCCCCCCCTCTCAGTAATCCAACAGGAACACCAATCCCACCCCTCCTTCTACTCCTCTCAAGATCCAAAAATTAACTCAGGCAAAAATGGTTGAATGACAACTTAAAGGGTCTTTGCTATAATTGTGATGACAAATATTTTTTGAGGCACAAGTGTAAGGAAAAAAAATCTTTTTATTTCCATTTCAAAGGATGTTTCTGATGATGATATAGATGTTTCCCCTATTAAAGAGATTCCACCAGCAAATAATCCAACCCTGCCCTCTGATCCACCAGAAGTTGAACCATTGATTCCTTGAATGCCCTCACCAGTTTTTTTGCTCAACAAACCCTCAATCTAATTGTCTACATAAATAATATGAAATTCATTATCCTGGTTGACAGTCGAAACACCCATAATTTTATTCATCTCCGCATTGCTCAAGAGACCATGTGTTATATCTACACTTTCAACAATTTTCAAATCATGATTGCAAATGGTGGTTTCATGAAATGTGGGGACCATTGTGAAAATGTGCACCTACAAATTGGTCACTATCACTAGAAATATCATATGATTTCTTTCGACATGGGTGGTGTTGAGGAGAGGAATGGAAATTCCTCACTTAAGGTAATATATGCGGGAATGTTACCCTGGGTTTATAGCCTTGCCAAATTTCAATCAGTCGTCATGAAGTATGTTCTTGGACTTGATGCTATTTTAAAATTATGTGTTTCAACTTAGAAAATTGTGAAACGTTTATATGTAAATGATTACAAGAATTAAAATGAATGAAGTAAGGGAAATAACAATCTAAAAATCATAAATACACAAGTCTCAATTGAGAAAAACAAGATTTTATCAATATAAGTATTTTTGAGATACAACAAGAATGCCTTTTTTCAAATCCATGCGAGGGTGAGCACCAAGATCATACTTAGAATTCTAATATGGAATTGAACATCATACATAAAAAACTATCGTTTGAAATAAAATGACCAAGAATGTATACCCTGGATAAACCAAGTCACAAGCCCACCAAGTCTTGACTCTGCAAAATAATCTTAATCAGACCTAAAAATTAATATCTAATAAAAATACACAGACTATCAAGAGAATTGAATGACCTTCTGAAGCATGTCAAATATCAATGCTTCCTAGTCCTTTTTTCTTTTCCACCTTTAGAAAGATCCTGCTATCAACAAGATGATTTATCCTTTTTAAGAAAATTGGAAAATGAGAAGATGTAATTCATAAATC
>JASDQU010685748.1:0-22064 GCA_032191745.1 Picea mariana | reverse complement strand
CTTATTGCTGGTCACTTTGGTGTAGGCAAGACGGTGGCTAATTTGCAAAGGTACTGCTATTGGCCTAAAATGAATGAAAGTGTTTCAAGATATGTTCGAGGATGTTCATTATGTGCCACAAGCAAACCTAGCAATTGAAAGTTGGGTTTGTATACTCCACTTCCGGTTCCTTCTCGTCCTTGGGAAAGTATTTCCATGGACTTTGTAGGAGGTCTACCTATGTCTAAAAGAAATCATGATTATCTTTATGTTGTGGTTGATCGATTTAGCAAAATGTGTATTTTGATGCCTTGTAAGAAGTAGGTTACAGCTGAACAAACGACACAAATGTTCTTTCAGCATGTTTGGGTACATTTTGGATTGCCCAAATCCATTATTTCTGATCGAGATTCTCAATTTATTGGAAGCTTTTGGTCGAGTTTATGGGCACTCATGGACACCAAACTAAAAAAGAGCACAGCTTTTCATCTGCAAACCGATGGTCAGACAGAAGTGGTAAATAGAACAGTGGTGCATCTTCTTCGTGGTTATTGCAACAAGCATCCTAAACTTTGGGATGAGCATTTACACTACATTCAACATGCTTACAATTGAGCTAAGCACTCTTCAACTCAAACATCGCCATTTGAAGCATGTTTTGGCTATTTGCCCACATCTCCTTTAGATTTTATCTTTGGGAAGGATATTTATATTGATGGTCAATATGACATTGATAGGGCAGAAAAGTTCATTGAACAAATTCAGTCGATACATCAAATGGTACAAGAGCAGTCAGAAAAGAGTCAAGCCAAGTACAAGACAAGACATGACAAGCATCGTGTTGATCATAGTTTCCAAGTTGGAGATGAAGTTTAGATCTACATTAGTAAGGAGAGGCTTAAAGGAGAAGGTGAAAAACCGAAACCAATTTGATATGGTCCTTTCAAGATTCTTGACAAGATTGGTAACAATGCCTTCCGTTTAGATTTGCCTCCTTATATGCAAATGTATGCAGTTGTTAATGTTGAGAATTTGAAATTGTACGAGCCTCCTTTGATTGATGATCAAGGAGAACATGTTCAGATTCCTTCTATAGATGATTTCTCCCCAGAATATCTTACAGAACTGCATGAAGACACAATCCTTGACAAGAGAATGAGAACTTCAAAATGAGGAAATGTGGAATATCTTCGAATTGGTCTTAAAGGCACAAATCCAAGCAAAGCCAAGTGGATTGAGATTGGAAAGGTGAGGGAACTATACCCTCATCTTCAGATAGACTGAAAATAGTCTTTTGGAGGTCCAAAAGCTTTCCAATGGGGAGGTGTGATCTAGGGGATCAAATTTTGCTCAAAATTCAAAGTGCTCAGAATTGCTTCAAACCAAACAGCTGTGTAGGCCTCGTCGTCACGAACCCAACGCAACTTGTTTGGGTTCAAACAGACGTCAGATGAGTGAGATATCACGTTCTGTTCAAATCGTCAAACATGCAAAAAAAATGTGCTGACTGTACAGTCTATACGGATGCTGACGTGGCAGGGTCGTATGACACGTGGCAGATGATGATGTGGTAGGGCCATACAACACGTGGTAGGTGTTGGTTGGTAGATGGACGATGAATCATTTCTTGACACATGGCATTGGTGGTGAATGGATTGGTGACACGTGGCCCAAACAAGGGTCGCCATGTGTCACCTTGGTTATGGTTTAAAATTTATGTAGTTGGAAGGACTCAACTTCGCGACCTCTGGGTAGGAGAAGAGCCTTGGGAAGGGCCTTCCAACCGGTGCACCCATCGTTGATTCTTAATATATATATGGTTTTCAATTTATTTAAATTGCATGTGTTTTGAAATGGGGGCGCGGTCCGGGCCGGGGCTAAGCCCCAGCCCCCGATCACATAAACCACCATATAAACACCTACCCGCACGCGTTTTTAAATGAATTTGGGCCTGTGTGCTTGGCCACTTGGCATGTTTCTACAATTTTAAACCTTGGCCCCTTTCTGTATGTGCGCACGGTCACATAGTGACTCATATGTCCATGGGTTTTGGCGGTTAGGGGCTAGGCACGCCCTAACCGTCCTACAGTTCGCACCATTTTGTGGTTGCGTCCAGTGCTAGGTTTTAACACAAATATGTACATCGGGGCTAGGTTGAGGACGCAGAGGTGCATTTTGGCGATCCAGAGATAGCAAGTTTGAAGGGGAACTTCCAGGAAGCCTATCTTCTTCAATTAATTGCCAAACGAGGTGCCAAAAAAGCCCAGCTAGGGGTTTTTGGACATTCTGAAGCCATTGGAGCCATATATTTGGCATTTTGAGCATTATAAAGCACATATTTTATCACTTTGAGAAAATAATACAAAAGATCCATTGGAAGTTGGACCAGGAGATGTAGCCCAAGAGAGGGGTGAACTCCTTTATCATTTGTTGTGTTATGTGTTTTCTGTTCACTGTTATTTGTTGTTGATTATATGCATATTGAATATGTAATTTATATAAAATTTGTATTTGCAAAATTGATCCATTTTCATAAGAACACTTGAATTAAAACTTGCAAATATTTTCAAGAATACAAGTCTTTATCATTTTTAGATCAGGCCTAATTACACGTGAAATGTGTATTGTTAATGGAGTAGTACTTAGCATATGCAAGGTTGATCGATTAATGTATGCCTAGGTGACTTGATACATGGTCATTGATCCTTAACTCCCCCACTTTTAAACATGTGGCCTCATTCATTGAAGCATCAAGTTGTTGGCTGATTTCCTGTAGGACCTGGAAAAAGGAAATATTTTGAAAGCTACACACTTCATGCTGAGCTCTTTCTAGAATGGATGCAAGTTTGTAATCCTTTGGTGATCTCCCTGAGACCATTATATTTGTAATTATACTTGAATCTCCTACTACTATCAAGGATTGTATTCAATTTTCTAGATCCATCTGCAAACCTTGAAGTAGAGCATATTCTTAAGATTGATTGTTGGAGGAGGTTCAAATACCCCACACATTGTAGGGTAGGTGTTATATTATTTGCATATGTGTGTCAGGGCACGTCATATTTGATGACTGCATCTGACGATATGATCATCTATCGCTCTTTGTGGGAATTTGCAATGGGCACTTTCCTAGGGGGGTTTGTTGGGCAGGAAGTTTGAATAACTATGTTTTGAAGAGCGCACATAAGAGAAAAAAAGGGGGTAGTTCATGGGGTCAAAATAGAAGTTAAAGAAGGCGTAAAACAAGGAGGGAAAGCAACAGTTCAACATAAAAGAAGGAAATAAGAAATTTAGTGTTAAAGCGAGAAAATCACCATGCATGCACAAAGGAAGGAAAAGCAACATGCTGGCGAAAAAGAAGGAAAACAATTAGAACATATTAGGTTTTTGGGATGAACTATTAAGGTTTTGATCCCTAACTCTATGTATAAATATGTAATGGGTCAGAAAAGAACAGGTTGCTGAAAGATAGAGATTAGGTTGATCAAAGTCAGAGTTTAGCGTGTGTATGATTGAGAATATATGCTTATGGTTGTGGACAAATTTTGCAGAGAGAGAGGCAAGCACTGTAGAGTGGATAGGATACATTAAGGATATAATATGTTGTATCCATTGTAAGCATAGTGCACAAGCTTGAGATGATTATTGCATGAAGATCAATATAGAAGCCAGTCGTTGTGGACGTAGCCCAAGGATTGGGTGAACCACGTTAAAAGTTGTGTCTCTATGTGTTGTGTTGATGTGGTTGTTCATGGATGTTATGTTTATGCATGATTAATATAGATTTGTTTACTATATGATTGATGTGTAGTAATAATGAATGTTAAAGTGGGTTATTTATGTTGCAATCTATGTTATAAGGGTTCCGCACAATACAGTTTTTTAACTAATCAAAGGGTGTGAATAAATATATTGTGCACAAGGTGGATAAATAGTAATGGATATGATGATATCCTCACATCCCATTGTCCTTGTAGAAACGTGGTTCCTGTAGCCCCAGTAGATACCTAGGGTGATACTTCAATTGCATGCAAGTGATTCCAAAAGGGTCGATATTTGAAGGGTTTTGTTGGTTGAATAAATTGAACCCAGGGTCTTATAACCGCACACCAACAAATGGTTTTGTTGTTAAAACCCAGAATCTGTAATTGAGGGAATGTTTTAGAGGCCGAATAAGAAAGAGATCATCAAATGGATAGAAAGGAAGGAGAGAGAAAGGAAAGAGAGGGAATTTTCCCAAGGAGAGAACAAAAACCCTTAGATGAACAACAGACAATGGTTGCAAAGGTATGTGTTCACAAAGGTGCATGAGATTTTCTTTGGAGATTTTCTGATTATTTTAACTGAATGGTTAGAAAGATTAGTGGAGAATACCATAAGATATCGTATTGCAGCGCCATGGAACTGGACCCCTGAGTTGGTAAGACAATTGAATTATCTAAGTAATACTACTTCTCATGCAGTCGATTTATGGTTAATTAGCATATTGGGGGGTTATATTACGAAATTTGCAGTAGATTGTACCCAATCATATAGTGTTGCAAAAAGGGATTTCTTCAAGGGTCCGCGCGAAAGGTTTATGAAAGCATTAGGTACCTGGAGAAATATTTTGTTGTGATACAAATGTGTTATGACGATGGAATATGACTACTAAATGGATTTTCACACAGAGGGTAACTAGGGGGTGACCGAGGAATAGTCTAAAGGTAGGAAGAAATGAAGAAAGAAATGACGAATGAAGGGAGGGACTGAGGATGCAAAGGAATGAGGAAGGTATACTAGAAGAAGAATATGAGTTTGGAGTATTATGAAATGGAAGAATGTACAAGACTTTGAAGATTGGGGTTGAGGAAAGAGAGTCACACAGTGAATATGAGAGGAAAGAACCCAGTGAAATAGTCCAGATTGTAGAAATACCACACACAAAAGGAGAGGAAGAGTATTCTCAGTTCAATATTATAATAGAAGATTCATTAAGTCCTACTTAGGCTACATTCTGTGTCGATTCCATGACCCCATGCGTGTCACCTATATATGAGATAACATCTGAGGATTTGTCGAAATCACTTATAGTTATCCTAGGAAGACATAGTAGTAGTATCTAGAGCAATGGAAGCAGTACTTCAAGTCAGAGTCAACCAACATCACCATGGATAGGTACTACACAAAACACCATGGAAAAGGTAGACAATACATTGAGAATCTTTGTGTTCCAAGGAGTTGGGTTGGAGTACCTAGAACAACATCTATTTGTATGTGAGACAATTTGGGTTGCGAAGAATGTCCATTATGAGGCCACACATATTGTGCAATTGGAAACAATGTTTAGAGGCCGCACATTAGTATGGTACATGAAACTGTAGAGTAATACACCAGCAGGTCAAACAACGACACTGGAAGAAATTAGACAAGCATTATTGAAAGAGTTCAAGAAACTGAAGTATGAGTCACAATACATCACAAAATTGAAGGAAATTAAACAAGTTTAGACTAAGTCAATGTGGGACTATGATCAAAGATTTAAGTATTTTATGGGTAGATTGACATTCTAGATTCTTGATCAACAACACAGACAATGGTTTATTGCAGGACTATTTCCACACATTTGTTTCTCGTTGATACGACAAAAGGTTTTGTCGCATCCTGAAGCTTTGGAGATTGCAATGAATCTGGAAGCATCTCTCGTAGGGGATGGAGGGGGTATGGCTCAAGTCTAGACCCGGTTAGCCACCTTGACAATTCAATTAGAAGAATCGATGAAATGAAAGGAGAAGTGGAAATAAGATTGGTGTGTCAAGTGTAGGATTGAAGGCCGCCATAAGGATGAATGCCCAGCCTTTGTGCAGTATTTGGAAACTGGATCATCGAGCCCATTACCAGGAGGGGGGTACTATGAAATATGAAAGAAATGGGGACATCATCCACACGATTTTCCATTGTTGCAAAAATACTAGAGTACGTCAAGGAATTCTTTCTGTAACTTTTGCAAGTCAATAGGGCATGAAGAGAAGGATTTTTGCGCATTCTATTTTATGAGAGAGAACACTTAAGATATGTATAGAATTTGGGAGGAAAATTTTGCAACAGAAGAAGGTGTTCCACGGTATAATACTTAGAGAGGATTTAATCTAGGAGGCTAAGGAGGATTTGGTAGAGGTCGAGGCAAAGAAATTTTTGGTAGAGGAGGTAGAGGCCCAATAATATTCTACAATTGTAATCAACCGGGACAATTATCTCATGACTGCCCAAATACTTGTACAACCTACATGTATTGTACAGCACTAGATCATGTGACATAAGACTATATCCAATTACTTTTGGAGCGGCAGGAAAGAGGGAATCAGAACTAGAACCTGAATTAGAACATACATAAGATATCAGCATAGATACATGATGAAGGAGCCAAAATAGCATTTGTCATGAGCGAAGGAGCTAATACATGGGTTGACGCAAAAAATGGAGGGAGGCAGAGTGAGAAATGGGTGAGGAAATTAGTAGGAGGTATGCGTACATTTGACCCACAACAAGAAAAAGAGACATATCAATAGACAAGGAATGAGATACTAGGACTGGATTGGATATCATCAAATGATCATCTACAACCCCTTTGGTTGACATGCCTTTGATCTATGATCATACTACCTCGAAAAGGTAAGTCCTTTGAAAGAATTTATGAAAATTTGTTTAGCATTGATGGAAGATGAAGTTGTATTAAATGCATTGCACAGAATGATTGATAATTGCGCACAAGAAAGGGAAATTCCTACCACACATAGGGCAATGAATTAGGTTTAGAGGACAAGCAATGAGTTCATATTAAGTGCGTAGATTGGGGATTATGTCATGGACCAGGTCATTTTAGAATTGGGTTATAATGTAAATGTTTTTTCGAAGTAAATATGGGAAATGATGGGGAAGCCAAAGTTGATTTGGTTACCCATATAGTTAAGATTGGTGAACCAACACAAAATAGTACCATTTGGTTGGTTGTGAATGGTACTTGTAAATATAGAAGGAGTGTGCAGTGTATCATATTTTGAAGTCATTGAGATTGTGGGTGATAGTCAGCCATATCCATTTCTAATGGAGCTTGAATGGGCCTTTGAAAATCATGCAATTACTAATCTGAAGAAAAGGGAAATGATCTTTGAATTAGGGGACTTGAAGGTTATTGCACCGTTGGATCCAAAAGAAGGAAAGAGGTATATCAAACCAACCAAAGGGGGAAAAATTGATAACATATATAATATGACAACATGAATGGATGACTATGTTAATCCGATTACATATGGCACCCTAAGTTGGAGAAGCATTAACTCATATGCATCAGATTCAGAGGAAATGCTAGAATGTTGGCATCAAAGGATGCATGAAGTGTCAACCAGAAGGTGTTCTCGCATTACTCCATCATTGCACTGGATTGGAATGGAGTTATGTGACCCACCCAAGTATGATGGTTTGACTGAAGTAGAATATTTTGTACAGATGTTTAAATTGCAGATACCCAAACAATAAAGATTGTTGGCATTAGATGTTGTCTTGAAAGCCACTCTATCTAGATGGTGGGTTGCACATAAAGAAGAAATAGAAGACTGGCATGAGTGTAGAATATTGATGTAAGTTAGATTTGGTACCAAGGTTGAGTATATTGCATAGAAGTATGCAGGAGTAAGTGATATGGAAGAACATATTTCACAGTGCAAAAACATATGGAGTTCGATACCGAAGAAGGAATGGATGCATAAGTTCATACATACATTGTACACAATCCCCAAGAACTAGTACTTGGAACTATAAATGCGTAGAGAAACAATGAACTGGGACGATCTAACTCAAAGGTTTAAGGTAACATTTACTTTTGAAGATGAATCCTCGTTGGTAGACACAAATTTCCGGGCCATTAGAACTAGGTTTTTTCATAAGAAGGGATGATGGATGTAGTACCTGTGTGTAGGGCACATAAAACTTCTATGATAGTTCATGAATTGTGGAATGTTATAATGTGGATCAAGAATATCAGGACGAGGATGATCCAAGAATATACAAATACCTAAAATTGAGGGGAAATGCATAGTGGAAGGTCCAGAGCTTGAACATGTTGTGTATGCACAACCATTAAGGACATGTAAGGTAAATATTGGGATAAAATAGAATCCAGATTTTGTGCATATAGGAGACTACTGGAATCATGAAACTGTGGAAAAAAATGTAGACTTATTGCATGAGTATCAGGATCTATTCCCAACCACGTTTTCATAAATGAAAGGGATAGTTGGTGAGCTAGGAGAAATGAATATCCCTTTGAAACCAAATGCTAAGCTAGTAAGAAAGAGACCCTATAGAGTGAATATGAAGTATAAAGAGAATAAAAAAATGGATTAGTCCAATGGTAGTACAAGATAATAAAACAAGGGGAATCTGAATTTGTGTAGACCTAAGAAAGATAAATGATGCATGTTTGCATGATCCATTTCCAACACCTTTTACAGATGAAGTGTTAGATAATGTAGGGGGACAAGAGGCCTATTCCTTCATGGATGGATTCTCAAGATATCATCAGATAAATATTGTGTAGGAAGACATACATAAGACTACCTTTGTGACAAAATGGGGAACGTACCAACACACAGTCATGAATTTTGGGTTGAAGAATGCACCTACAATTTTCTCAAGAGTAGTGGTCATAGCCATTAAAACATTTATTCATAAGTTCCTTGAATTTTATTTAGATGATTGGATTGTGTTTAGTCTCTTGAGGAATCATATAGAAGTACTAATATTAATGTTGGATAGGTGTAGACAATGTCCTATTTCATTAAACTTGAAGAAATGAATTTTTTGTGTTCCTTTTGGAATTTTGTTGGGCCATGTGGTATGTAAGGAAGGCTTAATAGTGGATTCTGCCAAGATTGCAATGCTCTTGGAATTACAACCACCTACATAAGTAAGACAATTAAGAGCAACCATGATCCATACATGATACTACAAGAAGTTCATTAAGGGATATGCACAGATTATAACAACCATGGATAAGTTGTTGAAGAAAGAAGATAAATTTCAATGGAATGAGGACTCCCATAAAAGTTTGGACACATTGAAGAAGAAGTTAGTGATTGTGCCAATTTTGATATTCCCATATTGGAAGAAGGAATTTCATGTTCATGTGGATGAATCATCCATAGCTTTTGGTGCAATATTATTTCATCGAGGTGAAGGAGAGTTAGACCATCCAAATTCATTTGCAAGTAGGAAGTTGTCAACAGTAGAAAGGAACTACACTATGAAAAAATGAGAGGGATTGGCGATGGTGTTGGAACTGGTGTATGGTGTTGGCATTGATGTCAAATAGGTTCAATATGATCATCATTATAAATGGATAATCCAATATGGATCCATACAAGTCACAGATAGAGGAGTTAATAAGAAGATATGTCCCAACAAAAGTATGTTGTTCATCCTTGAAGATATCATTGGAAGAACTTTACAATGGAACCTCTAAGAAATTATCACTATGTATTTTTCTCTAAATTCAAGGAGAAAGAATCCATGTCTTGTGCTTCAATAAAATACAGTAGGTGTCAAGGGTCTGGTATAAAAATCTTAGCAAGGGAGAGGCTTCACACATCCATCATCACTTAGTTCGTGAAGAATTTTCAAGTAGAAGATATTATGAAGAGTGACGGTTACAAATCATTGTCATCTATTCTCAAAGTGAATGAAAGCAGGCCAAAGATATTCTCTTAGGGAATATAAGACCTTCTATGAGAATTTCCTCCAAGAAGGTGGATAAAGAGTGACAAATATGGAATGATGAATACATCAAATAAATACATGGATCAAAAGAAACATGATTTTAATATACCTGATATTTTCTTTCCTCCTTTTATTGTAAGGATCGTTTCTCTGATCATCGTTATAGGTTGGAGAAAAATGCAATAAATCGCCAGGAGTCACATTGTGATCGTTATATTACTTGAATAGAATCGTAAAATCTATGGATTGGCAATGAAAAGCGATGATTGACCATTAATTGTTGGATTAGAATAGAAGCATATCAAACAATTCAAATCCATTTTTGCATTTGAAAGAGAACGAACGATAAATACCAAGGGAAGACGCGAAGTCATATTATGTTAAATTTAACTATCCACGTGTCAGCCCTAAGTTCTATCCAATTTTGGCCTGGGATTAACTCGATTCCATTTTTCAAATGCGAAATAAAGGAGGATCGTCCACTGAACTGATGATTAAAACCCAATCGTTGATTTGATTGAAGTATAGATAAGCCTTGTATATGCTCGCTCTCAGTCACAAGTCGAGGTCATATGGAAAATACGAAGATGTGATAAGTTAAAATGTTGGATAGCTCCTGGTTATAGGGTATGGTCACTTGATAAATAGAAGATGTGCCTTCAGGATAAAGTATAGGAAAGGGATTGTGCCCCGTCTGTTTAGATATTGGTCACAATGCCTGGTACTATGGAAAAGGGGCCATGAGTTAGCACCTATCCATCATTTCATTACAGGTAATTCTGATGACCAAACAAAGGGTTGAAAGTCGTTTTCAACTTGGATCTTAGAGAAAGTGTCATGCAAATACCAAAGAGCATCAAACAGAACACAACTCGCACCATTTTGAAACATTTGAATAAAGGTTTGGTACTATTGGAAGGAAAACATCCCATGAAAAGTGCATGGCTTACTAGTGCCAATTGAGAATATGACTCTTAATATAATTCTTCATTAAATAGATTTTGAAGAGAAACTAAGGTCACTCGATTACTTAAAGATGATAACAAAGGAAGATTTTTTTTATTAAAAAAACATTAATAAAATGAAAAGGCACATTGGTTCATTTTCTTTTTTACAAAGAGACACATTGTTTCAATGCCATACACCTTTTGGAAGACTATATAAACAAATAAATATGGTGAAGAAGAGTGGGACTTTGAAAGCTAATTTAGAAGATCAAAATAGAGGCAGAGTCCAAAGAATAATTTTACACCTGAAACATACACATGAAGTGATGGTGGAAGGGAGGAGCAAGGGAGTATTGAAGTTGTCTACATGTTGGAGTTTGAACAAGAAGGAGTTGCATTTTCCTCAAGTTGGTGCTTGAAAACAGAGGATTGGAGTCCTCTACAGGTTGGAGTATGAAAAACAGGGAGTTGCACCTTCATCAAGTTGGTGCTTGAAAATAGGGGATTGGTGTCTCCTTGAGTAGGTTCTCAAAAAAAGGAGATTCATGTCTCCTAAAATTTGTATCTTGTAAAGCAAACATAAATTTAATCATTGTTACATTTAAAATTGTGTGTACTATACTTTCTTGTTGATCAATTGTTATGGTTAATAATTTTAATAACTAAAGAATTGATTAAAATTGTGAAAAAGAAGCAATATTGATTCACCCCCCTCTCAGTATTGAAAAACGTTTCAACAATTGGTATCAGAGAAGGTTGCGTCACCTCAATCTAACCACTAGAAGGCATATTATGTGAAATCACAATGGATCAACAAGAAGGAATGTCCTCTAACTGAGCACCATTGTTCAAAGTAGATGATTATGCATTTTGGAGTATAAGGATGAGAAGTTATATAATGTCTCTTGGATGTGATGTTTGGTTATATTTGGTAAATGGTTACAAATCACCACTTACTGCACTTTCAGACATTGCTGCAAAGAAACTATATAATGATAATTTAAGGGTTGTTAATGAAATTCTTGGTTGATTAGCAAACTCTATATTTGTGAAAGTGATGCAATGTAAATCAACAAAATAAATTTGGGACAAACTTAAAATCGTCTATGAGGGAGATTCCATAGTCTAGCAAGCAAAATTTCAAGCATACAGAGTGCCGTTTGAAGGTATGAATATGAAAGAGGAAGAAAACATAATAGAATATCCTCAAAGAGTGGATGAAATTGTCAATTCAACCAAAGCTCTAGGAGAATATCTAGAAGACAAAATTATTGTTCAAAAAGTGTTTGGATCATTACCAATGAGATATGATGCCAAGGTATCTACTTTGGAAGATCAAAAAAATCTTGATGAACATACAATGGATGAACTTTATGGGATTGTCATAGCCTATGAAATGAGAACAGGGCAAGAAAGACCATAAAAAAGGGAAACAACCTTCAAAGCCTCAAAAGAAACAAAAAACCATGAGTATGTGCCAAATGAAAATCACTCAGATCACATATCATATGAAGAAGAGACTAACTTTATAAAGAAACTCAAGAAAGGGTCTGGAAAATGCAAAGGGAAGTTACCCCTCAAATGTTTCAACTGTGGCAAAGTTGGGAATTTTCCCTCCAAATGTCCCTATCCCAAGCAAGAGGATAGTGATGATGAATAAACCTATAACCATAAAGAACTTAAAAATTTCAAAAATGGAAACAAGAAGAAATTCTACAAGAAAAAGAAAAACTTATACTCCAAAGAAGACAATAGTTCATCTGACATGAGTGAAGATGATGAGACAAAGATTCTTTATGGGCATATAAACTCAAACTAATACTACTGAGGATAATACTGGAAACTTTGAAGTTGAAGGAGAAGTAGACCTTGAAGAAGAACTTATTAGTTCTCTTGAAGAACTGAGAAAATATAAAAGGAAGAATAAATCATTAAGAGAAAAACTATTATAATATGAAGAACAACAAAAATCAAGAGAAAATGAAGTTTCAAAAACCATTAAGGAGACATAAAAAATCATTCTTGAATTTAAGACTCAAATCCAAGAAGACAAAAGAATTTAAGAGGTCATAATTAAACAGCTCAATGAAAAGCAACGAGATTGTGAAAAGCTAGAGGATGAAATTATTTTTCTAAAAGGGAAACTTAAAAAAGGAAACAACCAATCAAAATTTGAAAACAATTCAAAGATCATCAAGCAATAAGACAAGACTGGGTTATGATCAAAATAAATCTAACAAAGGATCTAACTCTACATCTCAAGAAACTAATAAAAATCCAAAAAATTATGCAGTTTCCTTTCAGAGCTCTTTCAAGAAGGAAGAAAGAAAAATAAATATTGATTCTAATAAACAAAAACATGCTCTCCATTCAAAATAAAATGAATATAGAAGAAAAACAACTACAATAAGAACTCCCCCCAAAAGTTATCAACATCTCTTTCTTGGCTATTGATTTTCTTGCAATAATTTTGGGCGTAAAGCATTATATTGTAGAGCTTATTGAAAGAATAATCATAAAAGTGTTCAAAGATATTGTTATAATAAAAACAACAATAATAATAATCAATGAAATAGAAATTATAATTCATTCTCTCTATTACAAGATTACAATGTTGAATGCTACAAATGCAACAATTATGGTCACAAAGCTAGTGATTGTAGACTACCAAAGCATTCCATCAAAATTTCCAACATTCAGAAGAAAATCATAAGAAGACATGGAAGGAAAAACAAATGGAAGAAAAGGAAATAGAGTGTAAGGTATCTTATATGCTAAAAATAAAATAAGCCAATGGTATGTTGACAGTGGATGTTCAAAGTATATGACATGAGATCAAGACAAATTCCTCGGTCTAGAAAGGAAAGAAAAAGGAAGAGTCACATTTGTAAATGATGTCTCTGCAAAGATACTTGGAAAGGGTACAGTTAGTTTGGGAAATAACAAAGCTAAAGCATAAAATGTGCTATTAGTTGAAAATTTGAATCCTAATATCCTCAGTGTAAGCCAAACATGTGATCCAGGACACATACTCATATTTGACACTCAAAAATGTGAAATTAGAAAATAAGGTTCGGGAAAATTAGTGGTTGTTGCACCAAGGACACCAAGTGATGTATATATCATAAAGATGGAAGAATAAGAAAAATGTTGCATGGGTCAAGAAGATGAAAATTGGCTATGGCACAGAAGAATGGAACACATAGGCTTCGCTAATATAATAAAAGTTAGTAAAAAGGAAGTTGTGAAAGATATGCCAAATACTATAAAACCTTCAAACTCTGTTTGTAAGCACTACCAACATGGAAAGCAAACAAAAGTAAGATTCAATATAAAAGAATATTCTACATAAAAACCATTAGAACTTGTTCATATTGACCTCTGTGGACCTACCAGAACTAAAAGAATACAAGGTGAACATCACTTCATCTTATTCATTGATGACTATACAAGAATGACTTGGGTATCTTTTGTTAAATAAAAATCAGAAGCATTTAAAAAATATAAAATCTTCAAAGCACATGTTGAAAATGAGACTGATCTCAAAAAATCAAGTGCCTAAGATCAGATAATGGAGGGCAATTTACCTCAAATGATTTCAACAAGTTTTGTGAAACTCGTGGAATTAAAAGACTCTTTTCATCTCCAAGAACTCCTCAACAAAATGCAGTTGTTGAAAGGAAAAATAGAATCATTTAAGAAGAAGATAGAACTATGTTAAATGAAGCCAAACTCCCATATATATATATATATATATATATATATATTGGAGAGAAGTAGTGTATACAGTTGTATGCATACTCAACAGAGCACAACTTAGAGTTAACCATGACAAAACACCATATGAGTTGTGGTTTGACAGACCAACATCATTCAAACACTTCAGAGTCTTTGGGAGAAAATGTTATATTAAGAGAGATGATGATAACCTAGGAAATTTTGATTCCATATTAGATGAAGGCATATTTCTTGGTTACTCATCCAACAAAAAGGCCTACATATGCTATAACCCGAGGTTGCACAAAATTGTGGAAAGTGCAAATGTAAAAGTGGATGATCCAAAATAAATAAGAATTAAATATCAATATAGTTCACAATTTGATGAAGGAAGAAGAAATGATGATGATGATGAAGAAATTGAAGAAATACAAGAATACACAAAGTGAAGAAGAATAAGAGGAAGAATCCCCAAGACAAGATACAAAAACACCATCAAGGAGAGTACAAAGAAATTATCATGAAATTCAAATCATAGGAAACAAAAGTGTTGGAGTTGAAACAAGAAGAAAACTAACATATGAATCTGAAAAAACAATTCTCTCCCTAATAGAACCCAAAACATTTGCAAAGGCCAGAAAAGATGAAGGTTGGATCAAAGCCATGAATGAAGAGCTTGATCATATCGATAAAAATAAGAACTAGGAACTTGTCCCAAGACCAAAAGACAAAAATGTGGTAGGGACCAAGTGGATTTTTAAAAATAAATTTAATGAAGATGGTCAAGTTATATGGAATAAAGAAAGATTGGTGTGCAAAGGATATGCACAAGTAGAAGGGATTGACTTTGAGGAAACATTTTCCCCAATAGCTAGATTAGAAGCTATCAGAATGTTTTTGGCATTTTCATGTTTTAAGAACTTTAAAATATATTAAATGGATGTCAAATCAACATTCTTAAATGGAAATTTAAAGGAAGAAGCTTATATAGAACAACCTAAAGGATTTATGTTCTCAAAAAATCAAGACTATGTTTGTAAATTAAAGAAAGCATTGTATGGTCTCAAACAAGCTCCTAGAGCATGGTTTTCAAGACTTTATAATCATCTACAACAACAGTGATACAAAGAGGAGCTACTTACATCAATATTTACACTAAAATTGAAAATTAGAATATGATTATTGTTGTAGTATATGTTGATGATATCATCTTCAAAAGTAATTTAAACCCTCTAAGCAAGCAATTTGCTATAGAATTGTAAAAAAAAATTGAAATGTCGATGATTGGTGAACTTACATTATTCTTGGGATTACAAGTCTCACAATCAGACAAAGGAATATTCATATCTCAGACCAAATACATTAAATAAATGTTGAGGAAATTTCAAATGGAATATTGCAAACCTATGAGCACACCTATCATTACAAGATGCAAACTAAGCAAAGATAATTATTTGGTAAAAGTGGACCAAACCATTTACATATCAATGATTGGTAGCCTATTATATGCAAAAACAACAAGACCAGATATCATGCAAGCTATAGGTTTAGTGGCTACATTTCAATCTACACCTAAAGAGACACATATGAAGGCAGTTAAAAGGATTTTTAGATATCTTAAAGGCACCTTGGATTTTGGATTATGGTATCCAAAAGTAGAAGACTTCACATTAACTACATATACTGATGCAGATTGGGTAAGAATTATTGATGGCATAAAGAGCACTAGTGGAGGAGCATTCTTCCTAGGAAAATGTATTGTGTCATGGCTAAGTAAAAAGCAACCCTCCATATCACTATCGACAACAAAAGTTGTATATTTTTTCTGCCTCTTGCTGCACTCAAGTAATTTGGATGAAACAAACTCTAGAATACTTACAAGTAAAGTACGATCATCCAATTCATATTAAATGTGACAATACCAGTGCTATAAACCTTTCTAAAAATCTTTTCATGCACTAAAAAACCAAGCATATCCCAATTAAATTTCATTTTATAAGGGAACAAGTTTCTCTAAAAATTGTTAAAGTGGAATATATGAATACTACAGATTGTAGATTTATTCACAAACCTCTTCCGAGAAGTACTTTTGAAAACCTTAGCCAAAAATTGGGGGTAATATTCATATCTAATTAAATTGCACAACCTTCATCAAAAAATAAGTACATGGATAGGGGGACTATAACCTCAGGGGGAGCAAAGAAATATCCCTTCTTCCATTGTTGTCAAAGGGGGAGAGTAAACAGTAAAAACAAGTTAAGATTGAAAAAGGGGTTTTTACTTTGTTTCCATCAATGCCAAAGGGGGAGAATGTTGGACCTGGTGTTATGGTGTTGTCATTGATGTCAAAGAGGGTCAATATGATAATAATTATAAATGGATAATCCAATATGGATCCATACAAGTCATAGATAGAGGAGTTAATAAGACATGGTTTATTAAAAGAGGCACTAAAAATGAGAAATGTCCCAGCGAAAGTATGTTTTTCATTCTTGAAGATATCATTGGAATAACTTTACAATGGAACCTAAAAGAAATTATCACTATGTATTGTGCTCTAAATGTAAGGAGAAAGGATCAAAGTATGATGCTTCAATAAAATACATTAGGTGTCAAGGGTCTGGTAAAAAAATCTTAGCAAGGGAGTTACTTCACACATCCTTCATCGCTTAGTTCTTGAAGAATTTTGTTGTAGAAGATATTATGAAGAGTGATGCTTACAGGTCACTATCATCTATTCTCAAAGTGAACGAAAGCAAGGCCAAATATCTTCTCTCGGGGTATATAATACCTTCTATGAGAATTGCCTCCAAGAAAGTGGATAAACAATTACAAAGATGGAATGATGAATACATCAAATAAATATAGGGATCAAAAGAAACATGATCCTAATCTAACTGAGATTTTGTGTCCTTCTTTTATTGTAAGGATCGATGCTTTGATCATCATTGTAGGTGTGAGAAAAATGTAAGAAATCTCCAAGAGTCACATTGTGATCATTGTATCACTAGACCAGAGTCACAAGAATCGTAAAATCTGTGGATCGACAGTGAACGACAATGATTGACCATTGATTGTTGGATCAAAATGGAAGCAGATCGGATGACTCAAATCCATTTTCACGTTTGAAAGAGAACAAACGATGAATACCAAGGGTATACACAAAGTCATATTATGTTAAATTTAACTATCCATGTGTCAGCACTAAGTTCTATCTCATTTTGGCTTGGGATTAATTCAAGTCAATTTTTCAAATGTGAAATCAATGAGGACCTTCCACTCAATTGATTATTAAAACCCAACCATTGATTTGATTGAAGTATAGATAAGCCTTGCATGCACTCGCACTCAGTCATAGTTTGAGGTCATATGGAAAATACAAATATGTGATAAGTTAAAATTCTAGATAGCTCCTGGTTATATGGTATGTTCACTTGATAAGTAGAAGAAGTGCCTTCAGGATAAAGTATAGAACAAATCTTTCACTTCATATGTTTAGATATTGGTCACAACGCCTGGTCCTATGGAAAAGGGGCCACGAGAGAGAACCTATCCATCATTTCTCTACAGGTAATTGTGACGACCAAACAAAGGGTTGAAAGTCATTTTTGACTTGGAGCTTAGAGTAGTTGTCATGCAAATACCATAGAGCATCAAGAAGAACATAGCTCACACCATTTTGCAGCATTTGAATAAAATTTCCGTACACTTGGAAGGAAAGCATCCCATGAAAAGTGCATGGCTTACCAGTGCCAATTGAGAATATGATTCTTAATATAATTCTTCATTAAAGATATTTTGAAGAGAAACCAAGGTCGCATGATTACTTAAATATGATAACAAAGGAAGAAATTTGTTATTAAAACACCATTAATAAAATGAAAAGACACATTGGTTCATTTTCTCTTTTACAAAGAGACACATCGTTTCAACGTCATACACCTTTTGGGAGACTATGTAAAGAGAGAAATATGGTGAAGAAGAGTGGGACTCTGAGAGATAATTCAGAAGATCAAAACAGAGGCAAAGTCCAAGGAAGAGTTTTACACCTAAAACATACACATGAAGTGAGGGTGGTAGGGAGGATCAAGGAAGGATTGGAATCCTTTACAGGTTGGATCCTGAACAACAAGGAGTTGTAGCTTCCTCAAGTTGGTGCTTGAAAATAGAGGATTGGAGTCCTCTACAAGTTGGAGCTTGAACAACAGGGAGTTTCAACTTCCTCAATTTGGTGCTTGAAAACAAGGGATTGGTGTATCCTTGAGTAGGTGCTTAAAAGAAATGGGAATTGTGCCTCCTACAAGTTGTAGCTTGTAAAAGAAACATAAATTTAATAATTGTTACATTTAAAATTTTGTGTACTGTACTTTATTGTTGATCAATTGTTATGGTTAATAATTTTAATAATTAAAGAATTGATTAAAATTGTGAAAAAGAAGCAATATTGATTCAACCCCCCTCTCAGTATTGAACAACATTTCAACAGATGGTGTATGCGCTGCAGAAATTTAGGAATTATATGTTGGGTTCTCATTTCAAGATGTATACAAACCATTTTGCACTAAGATACTTAGTAAACAATACAATGTTGGGGGGGGATTTGCATATGGTTTCTATTGTTCCAAGAGTACGTCTTTGAATTCATCGTTAATCCAGGTAAATCGAATGGAGGACCAGGTCACTTATCACGTATTTTATCAAACGAGGATGTAGGGAACCTAGATGATAGTTTATCGGATGCACATTCATTTTCAGTTCGAATGGTGGACGACTACTTCGTAGACATTGTGCAATTCTTAAGTACAAGAATGGCTCTATCAGACATGGTAGTTTCATAAAAGAAATAATTAGTGGTTAGGGAAGTGGACTATCAGATAATTGCATGGAACTTATACAAGTTAGGTGCAGATGGGATATTAAGACGATGTGTGTTAGATCATGAAAGTCCAATGATACTATCAGAAGCGCACAATGGTATTGCAAGAGGACACTATGCAGGTAAAGCGACTATGCATAATATTTTGTGTACATGGCTCTGGTGGTCCACACTTCACAAGGATTCTAAGGAATATTGTCAGGCATGTGATGTTTTTCAAAGGGTTGGAAAGCCATCTAGAAGAGATGAGATGCCTTTGCATCCATAGGTTACATTGCAGGATTTTAAGAAATGGGAAATAACATTCGTTGGACCGATCAATCCATCAACTAGAAGATTAGGAGCTAGGTATGTAATCATTACGATAGGGTATTTGACCAGATGGGAAGAAGCACTATTGGTCATAGACTGTAGCATGGAAGATGCTACGTGATTTGTTTTTGATAATGTAGTGACAAGATTTGGGTGCCCACACATTTTACTAAGTTATCAAGGGACACACTTCCTTAATAAGACGATTGCAACATTGACTGAGGAGTTTCAAGTTCACCATAAGAGGAGCATGCCATACCATCCTCAAACAAATGGGACAGTAGAATCCTTCAACAAAATTTTAGAGAATTCTTTGACCAAGATCTGCAACTTAGGAAGGGATGATTGGGACTTAAGGATCCTTGCAGTATTATGGGCACATAGGACTAAAAGAAAAAACTTGACAGGACATAAAGCTTTTAGGTTGGTCCATGGGAAAGAAGCAATAATGTTGATGGAATTTATTGTTCAAATTCTCTGTGTTTCAGTTATTACTGATCTTGCGGATACTGGCACAGTAGAGGAAAGGTTGTCACAATTGTTACAACTTTAGGAAGACTGATTTATCGCAGGATTCCATCAACTAGTCCAAAAGGAAAGAGTAAAAACGTGGCATAATAGGCATATTAAACATAAAAGTTTTCAAGTGGGAGACTTAGTACTGTTATATGACAATAATTTTATGCAACATCCAGGAAAGTTATGAATGCATTGGTTAGGTCCATACGTCAATAAGTATGTGACATAGGCAGGTGTTGCACAGTTGGAAACGTTGAATGGAGAAGTCCTAGAAGGAATGGTTAATGGGAGTCGGTCGAAACCCTATAGGTGTTAAGCCCTAATATTGGCTCATTAACCCTTAATTGGGGCATATTATATTAGTAATGTTAATTTATTTATGTCGGCTTTAGGCCATTAGTTGTAATTATACCTCCTAGTCTCCTATATATACCAAGGAGACATTTTCATTTTGAATCATCTTGTACTTGAACATTTAAGTGGGGTAAAAGGAGGTTTCCCCCTCGAAGAGGATTATTATCTGAAATTGTCTCTTTTTCAATGCGTTGAGTACTTTTTCTGAGGTTTTCTATGCTATATTGGTATTTGGTTCTTAACATATGGTATCAGAGCTCAAGGTCTTAGGGTTTCGCTGCTACATCTGAGACACCTTGGGATTTTGCTATAACTTTTTTTATACAATGTTTCAGAAGAAATGGCTTGGGGGATATTTAGTAGACAGATCAAGGTACGTTGGGTCCAAAATTTAGCTCCTGAGGCCTTATAATTTCGGATATAGAGCCTGCACAAGATAGGGTTCTGGAATCATCCTGAAATGAGTCATTGCGGAATTTTCGCTATAAAAAAATTTCCGTAATGTTTCAGACCCTGAACTTTAGAGAATATTTACAGAAATTAGTAAGGTATATGTGGTAAAAATTTCAAATTTTGGGTCATCTTAAATTTGTAGATACACCTTGTGTAAGATAGGGTATCTGACTAGTCCTATTGACTAGTCTCAAGAAGTTGTTCCAGGTAAAACAATCATAACTTCTTCCTAGAGCATCCAAATTGAGTGGGACTGGTTTCATTGGATCGTGGACAGTCTTTAGTATTTCAAGTGCAAGTTTCAGAATTCTATATCAATTATTTTGTGTGGGGCACGCTATACAAGTGAGATCTCTTGGAAAGGACAAAAATCGGCAAGTTGTGGGGAAGTTACCGTAAATTCCACTTGGAACATCCAATTTTGATCAGACCTATGGCATTGCAGAGAAGAAATATCAGAGAACTACATAAAATAAAGTGTCATACCCAGAAGGGCTGAAACTTGGGAGATACAACAGAAGAAATATTGCCTAGCAGAACCACCTCAAAATGAAGGTTCAAAAGTGATACTTGGCCAACATGCCACCAAAAAAGGGAACTTCTACACCAACTAAGCCTCCAGAAAATCCTACTTGGACTCTTGATGAAGGTGAAGAAATGCGTAGGGACATAAATGAACTATAAAAGAAGATGGATTCAATGGAAGCTAAGTTGGATACTAAGATGGATTCAATGGAAACTAAGTTGGATACTAAGATGGATGGTTTAAAAGGGGAGATCATGGAAGTATTGAAAAATTTCGTAACAGAGAAGACACCTGAAAGTGAAAATGCATCCCATAAAATTCATGATGAGGACACAAGGAAGGTGAATCAAGAATGGAGAAACTCCAACTTTGGTTTGAAGACCAACCACGTTCCTAAGATTGATATGAGGAAGTTTGATGGCAAGGACCCAATCACATTGTAATGATCCCAATCCATTATGCAAGGATCATCACTGTTTTGGTGTCTTTTTAAAGCCTTGTTCTGGTTGTGGTATTTCGTCAAACACTTTGTTGATATACCTTTTAGATGTGTTTATATGTGTGTATGCAGCAAATAACAGAAAGATATAACCATGGAACATACCTCAACCATATGCAATAAGATAGA
>JASDQU010685747.1:3749-39992 GCA_032191745.1 Picea mariana | reverse complement strand
TTAGTAGTATTTCATGCTAACATCTCACCATGCAAGAACCATCAACATTGTCATTAATGAGCGAAACGCTCTAGGATATCTCCCATTAATATGAATTAAACCAATATTTTTGGAGAGTTATATTATCCCTTCTGATTGTTCATCTCAAACATGAGTCATCACGTTGGCTCGTTCACGAAATCTCCAGTCCTTAATTGTTCATTTTTGTACCCTCCATGTTCACACTTCTAGCTATGCAATTACTAGTCTTTAATGCTAACAGTGCATCATGCAACAACTTTTGAAATTGTCATTAATGAGCGAAAGTCTCGAGGAGATCTCTCATTCACACGCATTTGACCAAGATTTGTGCAGGGTTATATTATCCCTTCCAACTCTTCATTTCAAACATTGTCTGGAGAAAACCAATGCTCTCATAAACTTATGGCAACAACTTGACAGTAGTTCTGTGGATATAGAGTGAATATCTTCGGATGTGAGGACTAGAAATTCTAGTGGCCCAGGGCATTCTCTTATTATTCATATTGTTTCACCCAAAACGAAGTGATTTGCACCTCTAGAATCGCTCGTTTAGGCTGCGTCCCTGAGGTTTTTTACTGTAAGGAGGTGGTTTCTTGGTGCATCGAAAAATATATTTCAAGCTAAAGAATTATTCCACTGTGTGACCATTCTCCTGGTCCTTTGTCAGCTCAGGTCTTCCATAAGAGGTTAAGATTGTAAGAGCCAACATTGACCTTCAGAGGACAAGACTGCAAGTAGTTCCTATAAAAATATGATAACAGGTTGGACCTCTTACCCGAGTTCCTCGAAGACCCAGCAACAGTTCCTGAAGATATCACAAAGTTGCAGGCCAGTTCCTTTAGAAATCCATTCTGGTAAATTGCCTGGTTGTTTACAAGAATAATGAGATAGGAATCCACGGCAAGCATTTCCCGTCTATTCATTTATATTTTTTACTTCACAGTCAAGGAACAATTCATTTTTTATTGGGGGAAGCTAATTTCCATTGAAATATGTTCCCAATTTTCACGATTCAAAGAATCGAATAAATTTGATATGCCATGCTACTTGATTTTTGCAATAGTGCATTGTTGTCCATTTCCAAAACTGTCTTTGTCCAAGAAAATAAACTATTGTTGGCACAGGGGCAGACCCAGAGTTCAATGCACCAACAAAACCCTAACTATTGGCCCTTTCGACAACATTTGCAAAACAGATGAAGACTCACCCGAGGTAGAGGCAGGGGTGGTTACAGGACTCAAGTGTCTACAACCTAGCTGGGACACAGTTCTATGATCACAGTACTTAACAGATCACTTAGCATTTAACATTCATTAATATTTAACTCTTATCAACTTTGCAGGAGAAAACCCTAATTACAGAATAACGCAGTATTCAACAAGATATAACATATCCAAGCACTTAGCATATAGAAATAGATCAGATCTAGCATGCATTCACATCACTAAGCACTAAGCTATGATATCAGATGCATATAACATATATTGGTACACTAAGCATAACACACATAACAACAATAATGCATAAAGAAACCATAAAACAGGATATACGTGGTTCACCTCTAGCGTGGGGCTATGTCCACCAGCTCTTCTTCTCTTTATTGTGTTTGTTCAATGCACATAGCCACAAGACCCACTCTGCATAGGACAAGAGATCTATGTGCACCTCACCATATCCTCCTTCCCCTAGTTAGGTCACAGCACAAAGCCTTCTTACACAGTCTGCACACCAACTTCTTACAATCACTTGCACTTAGCTCTACAATTCTTAACACATAGTATGCACAAAGCCTCTAGCTTCACACTAAGCCATAAACATTCACTAATACTACTTTCTTACATCGCCTCGATATCTATTTATACATTGCAAATGGGGCCTAAACATGCGTAAACCCATGGGCTGACATCCCATACCTGTTACAAAAACCATAAACCCAAAATTCTCTAAAAAGGGGCCGAGATCCCGTGATATCCACTTCTCCTTGCGCTCTGCCTTCAACTAGCCTGTCGAAGTCCCAAAAATGGTCAAACATGACCAAGGTTCTCCAAAACTTGGTCAAGGAACAACATGCCCCAACACTCACTTGTGACTCGTCCCGAGTTACTCTAATCTAGGTAACTCTGCCTCGAAGGCCTCGACCTTGGCTTGAGCTACCTCAAACTATTGCTTCACCAGAGCCTCTTTCTCGGTGAACTCCTGAAGAACCTTCTCCATCACAGCTCCTTCCAAGCATTGTTCTACTATGGTGACCACCTGTCCTAGTTATGCACCTCGTCCTTCAATCGCCTCAAAAAGTGTGCAAGCTTCATCCTGCACTGGTTGGAGCTTCTGAGTCACTTCCATTACTTTACTATGGATGGAATGGACCTGTTTTTGAACCATGCACTATTCTTGGGAGCTTTTCATCCTCTCGACCACGGACAATGGCTTCAACTATGCTTTCCTTGTTGCTACCTGTTGCTTTGCCTCCTGGAGTTGTGACTCCAATGTCCTTAGTTCAGGGTCCTCTGCAAGGAACTCGTAAGTGTGTGCACTTCAACTATTGATATGTTTGCATTCTAAGGCCAATGCCTTGATTCTTTGGACTGCGCTCTAGGCATTTTCTTCCCTTTGGTCCCGCACTTCCTGCAGAGTGCTTGTCACTTCTTGTCATTCTAGTTCTGCTACTCTTTGTTGGAGTTGTTGAATGGATTAAGCAAGCTTCCCTACCTGCCTCTCAGTGGATTCTTATTCCCTATGTTCTAAGCCCATCAAAGAGCGAAGTTCTCTAGGAAATGTTTCTTTAAATCCAATTTTCTCTGTGAGCAGTTGTTCTTTCGCCTTCTAGATCTATGCTCTATCTTTTGCAAAATTTGTCTGGATGTTGTCTTTTTCTTGTTGGGCAACCTAACATTGCTCTATGGCTTCCTCTTTTTCTTGATTTAGAGCCTCTGTGTCTTGTTCTTTTTCCTCATGGAAATGATGAAGGAAAGCTTCGGTCACATCTTCTAGTCTGCATAGCTAGCCAGGCTCATCTCCCAACTCAATCCCTTTAGATGACGGTAGCACAGTAGAGACTGTGTGGCTGGATTAGAGGGCTTGGTGTACCCCTTTCAACTATGATGCAATCCTATCATACATGGTCTACTGTTTTTCTTCATTGCACTGTAGAATGTATTCTGAGGTATCTAATAAAATGGTGATGACAAGATCAATGTCATCCACCATTAGCACAGTCTAAAATGGCGATTTATTCACTTTTGACTTCTTCCAGAATGTAGGTTTCTTGGGGGAAACATTTATTTTCTTGCATGTATCAACTTCATCAAGGGGGTCCCTAGGCAGTTTTACTTCGCCCTACTACAGTTTGTCTTCTTTCCCTTCATTCTCTTCCTTGTCTAATTCATCACCTCTTACCCCTCTAGGTGAATCTGAAGCAGTCTCTTTTGATGAGTTGTTCAACTCTTGTACCTCTTTCGTATTTTTCCTTTTGCTACTGTTGGGTGCATCATATTCTTTGCGAGTGACCACAGGACTGTTGATGAGGTCGGGGTCGGATAGTTCTTCCTGGTTGACTGGTATAAGGAACTTTGTGGGCCATTCCTTAGTTATTTCTTCCATGTCCTCCTCAATGAGCTTATAGTAGGATTGAATCTCTTCTTTATGTTCATCTCCTCGCGCAGTGATATAAATAAAATGTCTAGCTGCATGGAACTTCACAAATGGCATGAGCCTGTGCAAGGTGTTTGGTGTCATACAAGGGAAAGACACAGTAGCCCTCTTCAACTCTAGGTAATAGGTTTGGAACACCACATTTTACTGCCATTGCTTATCCATGTCGCTCAAGTACCAGAGCGTAGTGAACTTTGCAGCTAGGGGTTCAGACGGCTCAATCTCAGGGAAGGTCACTCCTTCCAGCATCTCCCAAGCAATGAAGGTGATGAGGATTAGTATTCAACTGAAATGGAACTCATATCCCTGATCTTGAGCTTCGCGATAGTATTTCTCTAACTGGTTGATGAGGTAGCTCACCCAGTTCATTTGTAGTCCTTCAATGCATTTTCTTGTGAGGTCAACAATGAATCCCATGACCTGCGTGGGTTTGTTCTTCCTTACTAGCTTACCAATGATCAACTGGAAGGCTAGGTGTAATGCGTCATTCTGGATGGAATCTACCTTGTAGCCTTGCTTCCCCTTCTCCACATCGCCATAGGTGTATTTGATTCTCTACACCAGGACGCGATCCGCAACCTTCCTTGGATAAAAGTCTTGTGGGTCTAGTCCTTGCATGCTTAATCTGGTGATATGATGGATCAACACTGGATCTACAGTGATGCATCTATCCAGCCATAACTAACCACCATGGAATCAAGAAAATAGGATTTTAACGCACGGGTTAACCTCCTGATGCCTTCCAAAGTGGGGCATCTTCATTACATTCGGGATGGTGGACCTCATGATGTCCATGGTCCACAGCTGGGGGATGATCTTCGACCTCGTCCCCTTTTTCTTGGTAAAATACTTATGTGGGACGAGCATGGCATAGTTCTTGCAATCTCCCAATTTGAATTCAATGATCTTCAACGTCATAATCTGTCCCAACTGCAGTCCAACTGCGTGTATCCCCTTTGGGAGGTACGCAGTGATCAAGGTCTAGTCAATGTCCCTCGAGACACTATCATGACTAACCGCGCCAGTCAGAAGCGGGATGTAGTTGGGAAGGCTAGATGGGATGAGCTTCACATTCACCAAGTCATCATGATGTTTGTTGCGTTTCTCAGTATAGGGTCAGCTAGACCGACGCTGCGAAGTCGACGGGGATGCTTCCAATTCTCGTGTCCATGAATATTGTATGCCTGTGAACATCACATTTTCATCCATTAGGTCTATTAGGATATCTTCTATGGACTTTTCTACTATGATAATGTTGTCCGACATGCACGCTTGAGGTCAAATATCTCATGTCGGTGAGAAAACACTCAATGTAACAGAATGGATGGTGAGCTCTCAATTGGCACTACGTGAAAGAAACTAGTTCTCTGTGNGATTGAATAATTCCAATTGGAAAAAGTCTTATCGGTGAAACGCTCGATGAGATAAATAGACAACATTGTAACAGACTCTTCCAATGGGTAGGAACACCTCAATCAATGCAATTCCATCCGTTATGGCACGATCCCAACGGTCCAATGGCAAACGATCCAGCAATAACTGTGTTTCTAGTCATTCTGGAGAATCGTTCTAACAGTTGGGATGCCTCCAACGGTCATATTTCTTTGTCATGGCAGACTTCCAATTGACGTTGTTCTGATATCCCGATGAATTTCCAGTTCTGCAAGCCTTCCTTCTGCGAAGTCCTCTATGGAACTTCCTGCAATTTTCTAACTTTGAGTCACTGGTTTTCTCTTTCCATTATTGTTCTTATATCCTCTTGGCATAGTAAATTCACACTGTGGAGGGTATTTCATAGGGTTTGAGGGTAATACTTCTTCTCTTTCTCAGGTAGGTTCTCTACTATCCTATATGGACAAGGGTTTCAAGTCTTCCTATGTTCTTTCAACTTCAACAACCAGGTCTCTGGTCCTTAGTAGCTTCAAATTATCCTCCTATTCTTCCAGTAAGTGCGCTATTCTCCTAGCCATGAAATCTCTTAGTTCCTACCTTTTTTTTTCTATAACTTCCTCTTCTTATTTCCTTCATATCTGATCTTTCTCAACCCAAGTTTTTCCTAGAAAAATAACAGATGCAGCCTTGTTCTCAACAAACTTAATGAACTCAAATTCTTCTTCTATCGAAGTTCCATGAGCAGTCATAGGTATCTGGGTAAATATTTCACTTAGGGTTATCATCTTCCATTTAAACAATCTTATTCCTCCCAATGAAGGAACCATAGCAGGCTTTCCCAAAATTTCCCAAGTTCTTTCTGTCATGATATTCACCTATGTTTCCTCATCTAGGACACAATCTATGTCGAATTCTCCTATTCTTGTTTCTATGCACTCCTTCTTTTTTAAGACCTCTGATAAGTTGATGTCTCTGTGATCATTCAAGGTTTCTTTCATATGAAATAATACAATCTCTGAATCTTTCTTGTTCTTGAGCATATTCTTATTCTCTTGACCTTTCTCAAGGTTTACTTGTCTCATTTTCATCTTTTCAACTTTAGCAATCATTCTAGGGAAATCTAAAACTTCATGTACAATAGCCTTACAACAAAGGAAAATAGGACCTAGACCAGAGCATTCCTTAGCAATATGTCCCAGTCTTCTACAATTATAGCAAAGATTCAATCCTCTCTTTCTCTTGAACGATCCCCAACCTTTCATGTACTACGCACTGGGATCATAGTGGTGGATCTGCACAAAATTCTTCTAGGATCCTGCATCCACTTGTTACTCCAACAATTCTTTCTATGCATAGGAATAACATATCTTTCACTAGCTCTATCAGATCTATTCATATCAAATCTTCTTTCTTCTAGATGTGCCTTAGTTTTTAGACTAGGACAAAACCTATCAAACATACCTAGATCCATTATTTCGAAACAAAATTTTTCACTTATCTTACCTTTATCAGAGCACAAAGCTTTAAGATATTAGCTCTTTTCTTTAGATCGGACTTCTTTTCTTAGCACAGAGCTTCGTAAGTCAAGTAGAGTACTGCACACTAAAGAAATAGATGTACACACATAGATTTCTCTTTTCTTTAGTTCCCACCAATCACAGTTTTAGGTCCTGGCAATGCAACCATTTGTTGGCACGGGGTAAAACCCAGGGTCCAACACTTCAACAACGCACCAACAAAATCCTAACTACCGGCCCTTTCGACAACACTTGTGAAGCAGATGAAGTCTCACTCGAGGTAGAGGTAGGGGTGGTTGCAGGACTCAAGTGTCTACAACCTAGTTGGGACACATATCTGTGATCATAGTACTTAACAGAGCACTTAGAAGTCAACATTCATTAATAGTTAACTCTTATCCACTTCGCAGGAGAAAACCCTAATTACAGAACAACGCAGCATTCAACAAGATCTAACATATACAAGCACTTATCATATAGAAATATATAAGATCTAGCAATCATTCACATCACTAAGAACTAAGATACTATATGAGATGCATCTAACATATATTGCTACACTAAGCATAACTCACATAACAACCATAATTCACAAAGCAACCATAACATAGGATATAGGTGGTTCACCCCCAGCGTGGGGCTACGTCCACCAACTCTTATTCTATTTATTATCTTTGTTCAATGCATAGAGCCACAATACCCACTCTAAATAGGATAGGAGATCTGCGCCCACCTTTCTAGAGTCTCCTTCCCCGATTTATGTCACAACACAAAGCCTTCTTACATAGTCTGCACACTAGCTTCTTACAATCACTTGCACTTAGCTCTGCAAGTCTTAACACATAGTATGCAAAAATCCTCTAGCTCTGCACTAAGTCATAACCATTCACTACTAATACTTTATTACATCACCTAGATATCTATTTATACATTGAAATGGGCCCTAAACACAGGTAAACCCATGGGCCAACATCCCATACCTATTACATAAACCCAGAACCCAAAATTCCCTAAAAAGGGGCCTAGATCCCGTGATCTCTGCTTCTCCTTGTGCTATGCCTTCGACCAGCCTATCAAAGTCCCAAAAATGGTCAAACATGACTAAGTTTATCCAAAACTTGGTCCACGGCCAACAACTATGAATTCGACCCAGTAACATTTTGGTACCATCCCTTATGGAGGCACAAGGCCTCCCATTGTTTTTATGAGGTTTTCAATGACTTTGTCTCAGTTTTCAAAGATTTATTGTTAGGAAAGGATGCTCCTCGGATTTCTGGGTAGGAAACCAATTTTTTTCACATGAAGGGGACACTTGAACGAAAGGAAAATTACAGTGTAATAATGATCTTTGGCACCAAGGAAAATCCTACTTTCCTTCCATGTCACATCACAGACAATATGTTTGTTACAAAAATAGCAAGGAAATACAACCACTGGTTGCATTATTTCCATGGAAAGATGAAAAAATAGTTAATTCTTTTTCCCTAGAAAGTGAGGGACTCTGTGTGCAAAAATGTCAACAATATTGACGAATTTCTAGGCCATTTAAAAAGCGTGAACCTAAAATATGTTAAAAGGATAAAAGGGTTAGACCCTAATGGGATTTTTTGAGAACATTTACTATGAATTAGATTTAGTATCTCTTTTATCAATACACACCTAACCGAAGATAGAGACAGTGACGACAACACTCATGCATCTGACGATTGTGACGTAGAGACATTTCAAAGAGGAACTGAATTGTACAGACAATAGGGAAAAGGATCTAGTGAGAAGAGTGTCCAGTCCCCGACCAACACTCCCAAGATCACAACATCATGAAGCATCGCTTCAACAACCCACCCCAGTAAGAAAGAAACCTAGAAATATTCAAATGGAGGAGGAGATAAGAACCCTCCTCACAAGCTTCCCCTGAAGAAGAAGAGAAAAACAATTCTAGGGCAAGAGGAAGAACCTAAAATTGAAAGTGAGAACATGCAACTTGAAACTTCTGTGGATGCCATGTTACACAAATTCAATCTTCCTGTGGATGTGATGCACCATATTTGCACAATGGAAATAGCTGAGACTGACATTTTTTACGAAGATGAATCCTTCGTATTCCAGAGCGTCGTTTTTTACAGCCAATCTAAAAATTTAATCATTGAAAAGAGAGATGTAACAAATAAGAAAGGAAAATCTCTCACAGAGATTAACTTTAGGAAAATGCATCCATCCCAAATATCTCGATTTCACCGTGCAACCATTGATTCTCTTGATGATTCCATTGGAGGAATTGAAGTAGAGAATTCTAGACTCAACGGAAGAATCAAGGAATTGGAGGAGGCTTTCATTGCTACCCTGGTGTTTGTCAGTCCTTTAGAAAAAACCATGCCTGCTACCCCTGTAACCAAGTTAAAAGGAATATCCAACCTCCTCATATCCTATAGAGCCTTTGTAGAGAAAAACATCAAGAAAATAATGCAGCTAATTACTGAAGCCTGGGAAACATCACAAAATATAGATTCCTTTAGAAAGAGAGAAAATCATTTGCACGGACATTTGCAGATGAATTTAAAAAATGAAGAACGTTTCTATGAACAGATGGTGATCATTTTTTCCAACCATGCCATCAACAACTCATATCTGAAAAGAAGACAAGACGATCTTCCCTCCCCAAAGTGGATCAAAAAATTAAAAGCATGATGGAAAGATAAAATTAAGAACCTACAACTCATTGTTGAATCATGTGAACAAGCCATATCATAGAAAGAAGTATTATTCAGAAACCCGACCCAAATAGACTTATCTGGAAAACGAGGTTCAATACCCAAACTTAATCCTCAAATCCATGTCCTTGACAAAGAAATATTTTGATGAACAACTTGATATTTTAAAGGGGTTGTATTTAGTAAAGTTTTACGTCATCCTTGAATATGGTGAAGATGATGTCGAGAACTGGCTAGTGGACTATTCGGCACAAAATGAAGAAATAGAACAGGCTCTACATAGTATTTCTATGGACATAAGGAAATTAGAAAACGAGATTTTCAACATAGAAATCTGGGATGAAATCAATGTGGGCCCCATGAGAATATACATTGAATAATGGCTCCAACGAAGAATGGTCAAGCTCACTGATGAAGGGCAACAACTAGTTGGCATGATTCTAGTGGTCGTCAACGACAACAAAAAAAATGCATCATCTTCACAGTAATTCTATATTGATCACATATTTCTTTATTTATCGTTCTGGTTATTCTACCTCTTTAAATAGAAATATCTAACCAAAGACTCATAACTTCAAATTTCTTCTTTTCATGTCTTCCCCTCTACTGTCGCGCACTTCTTCTTTCTACAGTCCTATTTCTTGTACTTATTTCTTTTATGGTCCGTGGGAGCCCCAATCCCATTATATATGACAAACCCATTTAAATTTCCAGAAATATGGAACAGATTCTAGAAATAAGAAACATATTCTATAAATATGTAGCAGACATTATTAATTTTTGATAAATTTCAAAGAAAACTAATTGGGGAACAATTTTTGTGTGTTTCTTTTGGAATACTAAGTTTGTTTCCTTCAACTATGCTAGATGTCAGGAAATTGTGTTTATTATATTTGAATTTTTAATGTTTGTGGTTCTTGGTCATTTTTTCCAGGAACCTTTATTTCAAGTCATTGAGACAGAAATTTTGTAAGTCCCATGTTTGAACTATACACACCCCAAGAAAAAATTGCCTTGTTCGCATATTAACCTTGGGGGTCATATACCATCCCAATGTCTTATGCATGTCCTGTGACACACTTCCACAACCCATCCTATGCATCGATACCACCTATACTTCAAGCTGCTTCCCACGTGTCTCTGCTCGATCCCACCATAACAGTGCATTTATTCGTATTCCAAACTGGTGTTGAGGGGTCCTAAATCCCTTTAACTCAACAGTAGCAACCAAACCTACCACCGAGGCCCAATTAGACTCTACAACATTTAAATGTGGAATGGTTCTCCAGATATTGCGATCCAGCCAAATAATCAATGGGATTTATGTTTTCTAGTGAAAGCTTCTCCTTTAGTTCAGACGTTCTCTTTTTGTATTTTCTCTTATAGGTGGGACCGATACAAGACAAAACCAACTGGGTGACAAGGTGGGAAAATTTAACTACTGGAGAAGGCTGAGCTTGGCATAACCCTTTCACTCTAGTATGCAGACAATGATTCTCTACCACATGTCTAATACTAATAAATTAATTTGTTGGCATTCCAATTATTGACTGAGACACAATTTATCAGAAGAAAACATGCATGTGATAAATGACAACAAGAAAAAGAGTTTCTTTAACTCTAATCATCAATCACATATTAACACAACAATTTACTTTCATCATTAAAGACAGGAACTATGAAAAACATTGAATCAAATGACTTATCAACAAATCTAGAAGCTCTTACTCGTTACATCATCCATTCATGAGATGAAATCAGTTTTTCTCCACATCCAATCATACACATTTTTTATGAAAAACACAAACTTGTCTCTGGTCCTAAAAAAGACTTCTCAATTAAGGCAGCTCTGAAATAGTTCTTTACAAATCCAAAAATGAGGGTCTTTGCAACAACCATCGACCCTTTGCTAACAGGTTGATCCTCCTATTTATAACATACTATTAACTAAAAATAACTATTACAATGTATCTAAGTAAAACAAAACTTGACACATAGTTCTTTCTTCTATCAGTATTTCTAAGAGTCATCACATGATCTCACTTTGGTGGATGACTCTTCTCGTACTCCGACCATTTGACAAAGAGATCCTCACATGTGTTAGCATACATAAATCTATGTTGTTCCATTAGGGCCGAAAGAATATATCTTATCTCTATTGTCTGTGCCTGATATTTGACTATTATGGCACTTAACTACTGCAACATGGCTTGATATTTGATGGGGTGTTCCATGAACTGCTACACTTTTCTTGGCACCATGTACACCACCTTTTCTATCTCCGCAGCCCATGATGAGTCTTGTTCGGCATGTGATTTCACTATGTCATGCAAGTCAACAAAGTCATTGGGTGTACCAAATTCGAGGAGGCCAATGTCTCTCATTTCCCGGTTGATCTTGGTCCAACTCTTTTTGCACTTGACCCATTTCTCTTGACTTTCTTGATGAGGTTCTTGAGCCAGTTTTTCCCAATATTCGAACGATTTCTTTATGCGGTCGAGGTTTCTTTCCTTTAACACTAGAATGTCATGCTCTTCGGCATCTTGACCCTGTTGAACCTTACTGATATAGTCAATTCTTTCCACGACTTGGTATGATTTTGCATACCACTTGTCCATATCCTTGCACGTGGCCAACGCCATGAGGGTGTCTTCTTGAAGCTCAGATACCCTTACAGTGAATAGGTTTCATTCATCTGTAAATTTAATGTAGGCCTCCTAGAATTTGCTTCTTAGAAACACCGCATCCTGTGTGGTGTCCTGGTAATATTTCGCCAAGTGGTGGAGATGTTCCAATTCCTTCAACACAACGGCCAGCTCCTCTTCAACCCTTTTCTCTCTGTCCAAGGTGGAATCAGTGATTTCCATCCCTATGCCGATAAGTTTGTATTTCTTGGCATGCTCTATGTTCATCAACGTTTCCTCCATGGTGATAAAAATGGAGCGATCTAGAGTGATTCTCCTTTTCTTGGTAGTTCTCTACATGATATATTTCCTTTTTCAATCATAATAGATGGAATGTATGTCAGGAAATTCATCCACTGGTTAGGTGATATGCTGATCTCTCCAGGTCAACATATTTCCCAGGCCTCCAATGGTGTATATCTATTCGGGAATGAGTTCTTGAACTTCCTCCATATGTTCTGACAGTCCAGCGTCTATTTTTTTCTCATAGAAAGTTTGAGTACTGGTTGAAATTGAATCATCGGGGGTAGGCCCGGTACTTACTTGATAATTGGTCATTGAGATGTTGATTTCCTATTGTGGAGCTTCTTCTTTTTGTTCACCTGGGCCTGGCTCATCCATCAGACTATCCTTTGAGTCTCCAGTACATTGAGTATTTCAGTGTCTAAGACACTTTCAACCTCTTAGTCATTCTGTAAAGAGCTCCAAATTTGAGCATTGGGAGCTGGGGAGGATGCCTTCTCGGGCTCCTTTTCCTATGTGATCTACATAGGAGTCACCAGGGATACCTTCGGACTTTTTTCATCATCATATATGTTAATCAATTAACGGAGGGGGTTTGGTGCACTTGTTCTCCCTGATGTTCCTACTATCTCTGACTGAGATGAAACATCCCCCAGTGATCCATCCTATGGCATTGTAATTTCAAGGTTATCTAATCCAACAATTTCATCAATTTCTATCAGCTCAGGGCCACTTGGGCCTACCTGGATTTAATATGGGTTTCCAGCAGGGGTCCCTACCGTTCCTATGAGGTCTACGTCATCTTGTAGCTGATCAATTACTTTTTGTGCCTATTCTATCATGAGCAATCCCCTTGCCCGTACGTCATGTGTCATAGAGAATCCTCTATCTTGCATCTGGGCCACTAAGGGAACCTTTGTTGCTTCTTTCTCTCTGATTTCTTCTCTGTCTCTGAGGGACTCTTGAGATGATTTCTCTATGGTCGTTTCCTGTTCATCTAGGCTCATGGCCCTTAACCTGGTTATTTTGGGGTTGAACATCCTTGCTACCACCTCATCCCAGTCCTAGGCATTTTCTGTGAAGACCTCATCTTAAAAAATTTCGTGGGTCTACGGCCAGCAGAACGACACTTGTGAAGCATGTTGTAGGACCAGGCCCTTTGGGTCATTCTTGCAGAACTTTCCTGTTTAGAACCTGAACTCAATATGGATTAGCCCTTCTTGTTTTGATTGAGTTGTGTCTTTAACCAAGTAGAAACCTACATGGAAACCATAGGGAATGAACGCTTGCTTCTTGTCCTTGAATAGGGTGTCATTGTAGCCTTGCAATATCTTTTTATATAATATTTATCCTACTATAAGCCGGTCCAGGACATGCCCTGGTAATTTATGTGGTGCTCTGGTGGCCCCAAACACCTTGATGTATGTGTTGTGCTCATCCAAGTACTAGTGGCCTACTTTGGAAATCATCTTCTTGGCCACAGTTGATAGTCTTTGCCATTCCTTCTTAAAAAGAATGAAATAAATTCATGCAATGAATTCATCGTAGATGACGGAATAAGACGTTTTATACATGTTCTCCCATAACAGGATGAAGTAGATGTGGACTGTGATCTCTACAACATGTCAGCTCAGATTCATGTCGGTGAAGATTTTTTGGGCGCACATGACATAGAGTAGATATGAATCCATGTAGAAAGTTGGTGTCTCTCCTTCCTTCGGTGTCTGAGCCTGTTGTATACATATGCTCAGTTGTTTAGAAATGATCGCTCCCCAGTTAAAACCTCTCTCGGATATTTCCACTGTGTAAGCTAAGGGTATCCATACCTCTGAAAATATGAAGAAATCATTCTCTCCATATAATTGGCAAATGAGATCCATCAAATAGAAGTATGGCTCCCTTAAGTTCGTCTTCTGGTACCATCTAGTTCTCTGGTTGGTGTATTTATTGTCTTCCCTCCACCATGAGGCCATCACCCGGCTGGTGTAGTGGTGCTCGTAGAACTTCACGATGAAATCTGTATTCAGTCACTCCTCGGGGTATTGGAGTTTGTAGTATTTATAGACCTCTACCAGAAGGAATAAACTAACACACCCACCATTGTCATCATTTATTAAACACTTTTGTGTGTCTTTGTGGTCAATGAGCCACTTCAGGATTTATATACAAGCAAAAACGAGAGTTATGATTGGTACCATATGCTGGTATGATCGTCGGATGTTCAGGAACACTTTGTCATCGATCACTCTCACATCTAGATCACCGTGTGGGATGTATTCTAGGTATTCCTCCCAAATGATCTTTTTAAAGAGCTCTCCCCAATGTGGGAGTGTCATCTTGGACCCTATGCTTTCCTCTGTATCTCCAAAGGCTAGAGGTTGGATGAAATCCCTCTTCGTTGTTGTCTTAATGACAGGTTCTAGCCTCAGAGTGTATTCTAATTGTCTTGCAACCCCTACAGAAGAGGCTTCACCTATCTCTGGTTCTTTTAGCTTCGGTGCCCTCGACGATTGTCTAGTAGTTGGATTTCTTGGTGGCATTCTTCCTGCAACTTAAAATAAAATTTTAGAGAGTGTGTAGAGAACAAAACCTGATAGAAAATACATATAAATTGCAGCCATAAAAAATACATAGACTTTGATACATACCTATAAATCTAGCTAAAACTTAGTTATATTGATACTCACGGGATCTATGCAACCTTTGAATTACTCATCTTGCTTCTCTGGATGCTTTGAATATCCTTGTGCGCAGAATGATTTTGTTTTCAATAACTCAAGTGAATTTAAACCAGGGAAGAACTTATCGTGTCACATCATGCATTAAATTTGAGTGATGAGTGAAATTTAAACAGATCTACCGCCAAATTTGTGTAACTTAAATTCATCGTGGCTTGATGGTGGAGGCGCAGAGGTGATGTGGTCTATTGGTAATTTTAAATGGTCATTTTGATTAATTTGGGATTTGGTATAAATTATCCCCTTAAATGCTCAAAATCCAATCATATCTAACGCTAAAATTTCCCATCGTGTCGCTTTCTCAATGGGTGGATCAGGGATCAGGGATGCACTATGAAAATTTTCCTTGATGTCCTTCAAAAAATCTCTAACGGTGATCAATATCATCGTACAATTTTGTCATGGAAAATCTGACTTGGAGGTGTGACTTGGACCTTGGGAACCAAGAATGACTTGGGGTAAAACTAGATTGTATGGTTCTCCAATCAACACATGGCGTTGAAGACCTATGACCTAATTCGCGTGTATTTATTGAAGTCAAAACTTTCCTTAGGTTAGTCGTTCTAAAAAAAACCTTAGCTTGTTGATGTCGAAAGCGTATCCTGGGTCGACGATCGACGATAAACCTATCTAGTGCTTCCTTTGGATTAGATCCCTCGAAAAAGTTTCGATGTTGAAAACACATCAGGGATCGATGATCAAGAATAACCTTTAGTGAGGTCAGAATGTTTGTTGCAATATTTTTAGGTTTTTTCCCGATTTCGATAAGCGTCTCAGGCATCGTCTACCAGTGATTTCTTTTTCTTTTGTTAAATTCTAGCTCCCTCATCTTTCACCAGTGTCGAAGCGGAGTTGGTTATCAACAATATCCTTATGTGAGACTTGTCACAAAACAAAACTTCCTTTTTCTGATACAAATGAAGATCGACACTCGACGACTGAGGTTTCCCGAGGGCTTATTTTCTATCTTTGAATTCCTTCCGACGTTGAATCTGAGCGCGTCGGGTGAAGTGTTTTAGTTGTTGAATATTTATTCGGGTGTTAAGGCCATTTAATTCATGGGGTTTCATAAGTTCAAACAAACCTGAATAACTAATGAGAGTCAAGAAAATAAGCAAAGACAAAACATTTCTCAAAATGAATTCGAATAAGAATGTGAAAAGATCAAGTGGTACCCAAAAAGTAAAAATTTTACATAGGCTTTTTAGGGTGTGTTGACTGCTCAAAAAATGGCGATTTACTGGGTGAAAGTACAATCTTTGTTCCTATCTCAAGCTTAGTTGATGCAAAATATGGTTAAGAACTTAACTGGGTTTTATCAGAGCCTCTTTTATCCTTCCATTTGAAATTCCCTGGTTGGTGCATTTGGGTCTGCCTGTGGGGTTTTCAACCTTTATTCCACCTTTGTTTCCTATAACCTTGACTCATGCCCCTTTTGAAAAGATTATAGTAAAGAATTCACTTGCACTAGGCCTTTTAGTTACCCTTATTCACTTGCTACAGTGTTTCTCCATTGCTAAAGAGCATCCAAAGCCCCGATGGAGTCACCCCGACGTCACAGACCTTGCTCCACTACCAGAGAGCGTCCATAGCCCTGGTGGAGTTATATGTATAGCCTCCCCTATTGTGCACTCATTTGATATAGTTTATTTTATTTCGGCATAATTCCCTGAGCAAGTGGGAGAGGAGGACGCATGTTATTTTCAAAATGATATGGTCAAGGTGAAACTTTGCTAGCTCTGTCTCTGAGGTACATGTAGTCCTTTTCAGCTTACCATCTTTCCCTCAAGGTTTTACCATACCACCCGACAGACACTTCATCACTTTTCCAAGGTTGTTCACCTGTGAAGTTTAGATAGAGGACCCCTTAAAACAACTACAAGTCTCTTAGTGTTTCTTGTGTTGTATGTGAGCGATGAGTTAGGAACAGAGTTCGTCATATCACATGAATTAAGGTCAACCATTTTTTTTCCAAACACAATCTTCAAAAGAAAGGAAGTACAATAGCAAAAGACAAAACCATAAAAAAACATTTTGCAATCGACGTATCTAAAATAAACATCGTGAAAACATAAAAACAAAAAATATATATATTTTTTTATAATGGAAATATTGTTTTACGGCTTGGCCATTCACCAGGAGGGCGTCAGGATCCCCTCTCAGATTCTTCAGTTGATACATGCCTACCCGAATCCTCTTGGCCACCTAGAAAGGTCTAAGCCATAGATTTTGAAACTTATAATGTTTTCCTTTAGGCTCATTTTATTTGTGCAAATTTAGGACTAAGTCTCCCACTTCAAAATTCTTCTCTTTATCCTTATGATTATCAAACCACCTTTTAACTATCTACTTATGAGATATGAACTTTGATTTTTCTTTCTCCCTTTTGTATTCTAGCGTGAGGAGGGTATCAATTATTTCTTGTATGATTTATGAGGGTTGTCCTCTCGAATCCTGAGCAAGTTGAAGAGATGGAAGATATAGCTCGTTCAGGAGAATGGATTTTTGTCCATATACCAGAAAGTATGGCGAATTCCCTATAGCTTCCTTGGGTGTAACTCTATCATCCCATAAAGAATTTTCAAGTGAACTATGCCAATTCCTCTGGTTGTCTACAACTGTTTTCTTCAATATCCTCACTCGGTTCTTATTAGTTGATTCTGCCACACCTCTCCGCTATGGATAGTGGTTCGTAGAGTATATGATTATGATTCCTTTGTCTAGAGAAAACTCTATTAATAAGGTGTAATAAAAGTAAGTTGCATTATCAAAAACAAGTACGGAAGGTACATTGAACCTTCTGATCAGCTGTTGTTCTATGAATTGGATCACCACCATTTTGTTTACATGCGTCAGAGGGATGGCCTATACCCATTTCGCGAAATAATGTTTGGTGGTTAGTTTGTATCTATGTTGTTTTGAAGAGATCAATGTAATATCTCCTATGATATCTAACCCCCATTGTTTGAATGGTTTGGAAACGACCACTGATTGGAGTGGGACAGTTGCTCTCTTCTCACTCCCCATGCTTATTTGGAAATTTTTACAGTTTCTAGAGTATGAGTGAGCATCCCTAAACAAAGTAGGCCAATAATAGCCAACTCTCAGTATTTTATGACTAGTGGTGTTTCCTGCAAAATGTCCACCTGTAGGACCATCATGGAGCTCCTTCAGAACTTTGTCTGCATCATCATGTTTGAGACATCTTAAAAGTACCCCATCATAATTAACACAAAAGAGCACCAAATTTATGAGGCGATATTGTGTGGATTTTAACCTAAGGGCTCTCCTTTCATTAAGGTTTAGGTTTTCTAGGCAAGTCCCATGATGCAGAAGATAAATCAATTTCTTGTACCAATACTCTTGCCCTAGGGAGATGTATGAAGCCTCACCACACCATAATGCCAATTCATTCTCCCATCTAGGGTCTTCATTTACTTGGTCATGGGATTCATCTTCTAGTTTGCATAACCCTTCTCCTTTAACCAGTTTAGTAAGTTTTATATCTAGATCAATTTCTTGGACCACTTCCATCTAGTTTCCTCTTCTTTCCCCCATCTCCTATTAAGTGAACAGGGATCAGACTGCAGGGTGAAGCACTATGAATTTGGTATGATTCTTAAGGATGTAAGATATGAAGTGATTCACTGCCTTATATATCGCGTAAGCCTTCTTGTCTATAGTGGGGTAATTTAGTTCAGCCCCTTGGATATTAGTGATCATGAATGACATCGGGGTCTCATTGTTGTCATCATCCTTCTGATTCAATATTGTAGCTAGTGATTGGTCAGAGGAAAAAGTGTAGAGAAAGAAATATTTTTTGAAATTGGGACTTCGTAACACTGGAGATTGATATATTGCAGTATTAAGATTGTTTAAAGCCCTCTTTCGTTCATCATCCCACTTAAATTCATCATCTTTACGAATCATCTTTTGTAAGGGTTTGATAGTTTCAGCGAAATCGGGGGTGAATTTCCACACAAAATTGATTTTCCTGAAGAACGATTACATGACCTTATTCTTGTGACGTAATGGAAGTTGAGCTATAGCCTTAATCCTTTCTGGATCTATGCAAATTCCTTCCTGAGATATAATGTAGCCTAACAACTTACCTTCCTCGACACCAAAAGTAGTTTTCTTAGGGCTTAAGGATATACCGTATTTCCTATGCCTTTCAAAAATCTGGGTTAAATGTTGGATGTGATCTTCTCTGTTCTTAGAATACACAGTCACATCATCCAAATAGACTACTACATATTTTTTTATTAGTCCTCGAGAGTCGAAAATCTATGTCCATGGCCCTCTAGAAGGTTTCCCCTACACGGATTAACCCAAAGGGCATGCATTTATAAGTGAAGGTTCCCCATTTGGTTCAGAAGGTAGTTTTCAAGAAGTCTTCTTCTGAAACTAGAACCTAGTTGTAACCTGAGAAACCATCTAGTAGGGAGAAAGTTTTAGAGCCAGACACAGTCTACAAGATTTTCTCTATTGGTGGGACTGGGTAGTTGTCCTTTTCTGAAGCTCTGTTGAGTTTTCTGAAATCTACGCATAGGCAGATTTCTTCATACTTTTTTCTCACAGGAACCAAATTTGTTACCCATGTAGAGTGTCTAACCTGAACAATAATTTTGGCTTCTAATTGTTTCTTTAACTCTTGACACATGAGAGGTTCCAGGGATGGTTGGTACTTCTGGAGATTCTATTGGAAGGGTTTCACTTCAGGTCTTAATGGGATAGTGTGTTGAATGATGCAAGTATCATAAGTTTTCAAATATTGGTAGGACCAATCAAAGACATATTGATATTGTCTAAAAAGTTTGAGATAGGCCTTCCTTTTCTCTTTAGATATTTTCTTGCTGAGATTTGTATTCTTGGGGTTTTCCGAAGTTNCATGCATGGGGCATGAACATCCTGTCTTTATGTTGGTTGACCCTTTGAACCTTTCTCTTAAGTCAAAAAGGTTTTCTAAATTAGCTACCTCTTTCAGTATCATGTGAGACCTTGGTTTGTCAGTCGTTTGATCTTTATGAGGATCGGTTTCTTCTAATTTCTCCTGGAATACTTCATCGTCAATAGCCAAGTCTTTAAATTTATCCTGATTGATCAAAAAGTATATGATCTGTTCATCTCCCTCAAATACCTTCCAATTAGAAATATTTTTGGGCATCGATAGTTTGTAGAGTAGCTCCACAGTGAATTGGGAAGCTTCATAATATTCTAGAGGTGATAGCCTTGAGGCAGAGGTGGCCAGAGAATTAGTAAGAATGTTATTTTTTCTGGGGATTGTTGTAATGTTGAAGGCTTCAAAATGCTCTATTATCTTGTGCAATTCATGTTGGTAGTTCTTCAGGTGTGGAGATTTGCAATGTATAGTATTCCTTTCTTTTCTAATGATGATTTCAGAATCTCTGAAAACCTTCTTGATGTTTAAGTCTATGGATTTATTTATCCCTTCTACTAGGGGTTCATACTTAGTGGTGTTGTTTATGCACTCGAATTCTAGTCTACAGGATAGGAAATGTCATTTACCTTTTGGATCAATGAGGATGCACCCTGCCCCTGACCCTTCTTGTGATTTAGGTCCATCAAATTATAAGGTCCAAACTTGTGGGTGAAACCTATAAGCTTCCCCCTTTTTGTCACTTTCCTCCTCTCCTGTTGTTTGTTCTATGATTTCTAATGCAAGTTCTTGACAGAAGAGGGTTTCCTCTGTCGTCGTCGACAATTTATCTTGAAAAATCATTTTGGAGTTTTGATTAAGAGGGACATCAGATGAGAGGGGGGAGAAATTCTTGAAATCAGAGTCACGGGAATAATTGCCTGGCACGGGGAAATCTGTCGATGAGGGTTCATTGATGGTTTCTAAGTCAGTGACAATTTGTTTTAGATATCTTTCCCTATCAATATTGATCATATTCATGTGACCTTTAATGGAAGCCAAAGGTGAGCCCAATATGTATTAAAGTATATGTTTAACTTCTCAAACCAATCTTGACTTAATAACAATCCATAAGATTCTGGGATATCTACTACAATGATGTCAATTACTTGCACAAATTTAGGGTGTGTCTCTATTATGATCATCACATATTTGAACTCTCCCATAAACTTCACCTGGGTTTTGTCTATTTGTATAGCATGCTTATCTCTTTTGAGAGGGGCTGCATTTAATTTTTTGCAAATAGACAATGGCATGACATTAGAGGAGGCTCCTGAGTCAACCAAGCAGTTATGGAGTTTTTTGTTGAAGACATCAAATGTCAAAAGGAATGGTGGGACAAAAGGTTTTCCCTTCTTATCTTTAGAGCAGGCGTTCACAGTTGGATTATTTCTTAGATCTGTGGGAGTTAGAATTTCTCCTTGGTTCATGCTTATTGTAGGGTTTTCTACGGATTTCAATGCTTGTAACACAAAGTCTTTTTGCTAAGGGATTCTACACATGTACATGACCGGTATATTTGCCTTCAACTTCTTCAAATATTCTATTATGGTGTAGTCTATCTTGGTTAATTCTCATGTATGGATGTTTATAGGGTTTGTTTGGGGAACAAAAGGTGTTTTCGGGTGATCGGGAGTTGGTTTTCCTCCCAAAGTTTGGGTTGTAGTGAGGTTGTTGGAGACAGGTTGACCCCTTCTTCATGTTTTCACAGCCAAGACTTCTGCAGGTGGTTCTTAAACCTCAAATAGGTCATCAGAAGGCATAGGTAAATCAAGGTCCCATATCAACATGGTTGTTTCTTCTGGTGGATCAACCTCTTCTTGATTGGCAACATTCATAACTGAGCCACTTAATTGTTCAGTTAGGGAGACTTCATCTAGAAACCAATTGGCCATCAAATTCATGGCATGCACCCATTGCAGGGAGTCTCTTTTAGAGTGTTTCTCTTGGAAATAAGTACAGAAAGAGTCGGAAGCTACGTTTCCTAGATCAATGTTTAAGTTGGCTAGGGGAGGTTCAATTGCTTTGAAAAGTGGATTTATTTTTAAAAAGGGATTATAGGGCCTCTGGCCTTGGTTTTCCTCCCCTTCACTTCTCTTCATGTCTATGATTTCATTTGACAACTTCTTGACCATGCGTTGTAGGTATTTTATGTCCCCACTTCCCTTTTCGGGACCTTGTTCTGTTTGTTTCCCTGGGGGTCTAGTCAGTAGTAGTCCTCTCCTAGGAGGAATTTTAACTTCTTTCTTGACTAATGAGACATGGCCTTATTTACATCCCTTCATTTGAAATTATATCATTTTGGATTCTTCAAAATTATCAACTAAATTTGGTTTGGTAGCCCTTTTCACAAACATTGAAAAGAAGTTGGGAGAGCATTAGCATATACTTTGATTTGCAACTCCTAAGTAGGTTTATATTCGGGTTGGAATTTGTTTAATATGGTGGTAAATATTTGATTTAAGTCTTTAACCTTCTCCTTTGATCTCATGGTGGCGACGAACAACTCATCCATCAAATATCTTGTAGTAGTTTCTTCTGCAAATTTATCTAGAAAATTCTTTGAAACTTCGTCTAGTTATGGATCCTACAGTTAAGTTAAAATACCATGTGGAGGAAAAATTATTGAAAGTGTAGGGGAATAGAATACATACTACATATTCATGTTGTACATTCATCAGTCTGATATCTAGTATGAATTTTTTGATATGGTCTTCAGGCAATCCTAAGGTTTCAGGGTAAAATTTAGGGAGTAACTTCTCTAGATGTTGGGGAAGGTTATGTACTTGTCTAGGGATGGCCAAAGCATCTATGGCCAACCAAGGTTTATTATTATCAGGTGGGTTTCCCCTTTATTCATTATGTTCATTGTTATCTTCCATGTCTTTAGATCCCAAAACCGAGCATTCTGAGTTAAACCCTTCTTCTTCCGAAAATTGTCGGGCTCGGAGAAGATGTCGGCTGGTGTTTCAGGAATTAGAGTAAGAGGATGTTCAATTTTAGTGAGGGAGAAATCTATCAGGTCTTCTACTATGTGTACAAAAACCTATTCGAGGGACTCGACCACTGGTCTTCTTATTTTTTTCTTTGAGGAAGTAAGGGAGCTGAGGGAAATGCACCGATCTGTCAGGCATAAGATCTTGTGATTCTTATGAATTAGTTCAATTCCTCGTGAGGAAGAGTGTAAGGTATATCAGGGAACATATGTTCTTCCTCATGATAGGGTGAGTTACTCATTTCAGAAGTACTCAGTGTGTGTGGGTTGTCTTGTGAATGAATAGCCACACATGTGGGATGTTTTGAATCTACAGGTTGTGTGAAATATTATGTTAAAATAATTGTCATCCATTCATTCTTCGGCCCTCCTTCTAGCACCAGTTATGTTAAGGGGTCCTAAATACCTTTAACTCAACAACAAGAACCAAACCACAACCAAGGCCCAATTAGACTCTGAAGCGTTTAATGGTGGAATGGTTCTCCAGATCTTGCAATCCAGGCAAACAATCTATGGGCTTTATGTTTTCTAGTGAAATCTTATCCTTCAGTTCAGATGTTCTCTTTTTGTATTTTCTCTTATAGGTGGGACCAATACAAGATAAAAGCTAGTATAAACCAACTGGGTGAGAAGGTGGGAAAACTTAACTACTAGAGAAGGTTGATCTTGGGATAACCCTTTATGATGTAGGAGCATCATAATCAAGCCAGAAAAGCAAGCACAAGAGCAAAGGATAGTTGGATATGCCCCAACGCACATTTTGAAAGCATTTTGAATTTGAAAGGATAAGCCATTAATGTAATATCTTGAAAGGATGCATTCACATTTATGTTTTGAGTTGTAATGCAGATCTTGAGCGATTTCTCTCATCTGTTTGTTGGAGGAATTTATTGTATTAAATGTCAAGTATTTGTAGCTTTTATTCTAATTGGATAGTTTAGAGTGTAGGAGGTAAAACTCTAGAAAGCTCCCTCATATGTATTGTAATATATCATTATTCTCATTGTAAGAATTAGAGAGTTCTAGAGAAAGAGAATAGGGGAGCAGGGAAGAATAGAAGGTTGTATAAGCAGAGAGTTGTTGTTATTGAACCCATGTATAGAAGCACTAGAATTAATATGAAAAGGCTTTAATTCAGTTTCATGGTGTTGTGGTGAATACTGTTTACATCTCTTAATGGTAATGGTATGTTTACAATTTGATTATATGATATGTTATGAATTTGTTTCAAATGTGTGTGTATGTATGATTTCATGAGTGAATGTATGAAGTCTTTGAGAGGGAGAGAATGAGTTTCATTTGTTTCTCATCCTGAGAATTCCTGCAAGGAGTGCAGTGAAAGTCTCCAAAGTGTGCATTGACAGGTTCTGAATTTTACCTCAGAAATGGTCAGGAGAGATATCGTTGTTCTCATACCATCAGAAGTGCATGTATAGTATAGAGTCATGCAAGGAGTGAATAGGCAGGGGGAAGTCTTATACTTTTCCAACCAAGTGAGGTGTTGAAGGATTTTTGTTGCAAGGAGCACATAGAAGAGGAAGACATCAGATAACTAGAGGTTATCGTGAGTGCCACAAGTAGTGCGTGCAAAGAACCCTTGGAATTCTTGAGATTGTAGTAGAAGCCAAGATCATAAGGGATAGAAACTTCTAGGGATTCGAAGAAACTCAGAAGGTTGAAGTTACCTCACAGAGGTCAACCCCAGAATAATCGATGCCAAGTCCTTTGGCTTGGAGCCATTGAAAATCCAAATGGACGATGGAACTTCTCGGAGGTAGGAATACCAAAATTCTGTGAGCCATTGGATCAAGTAGATCAACGGAAAGGAAAAGGTTGTTAACCTTTCATCACTCACAAGCCCAGAAGGAATACTACCCGTTGGATTTGGATCACGAGAGCTGTTGATCCCTTGAATTCAAATCTTGAAATTTCGGAAGTCGGGAGTTGGAGCATTGGGCTTGCATTACACAAATAGTCTCGATATCATGAAATGTGAAGTCACGATGCGATCATGGCCATCAATCAAGGAGGAAGCACAGGATCGTCAGATATGGTCCTAGGGAGAGTTCCCACATCATTTTTTGAGGTTTCATGGATGTGGAGTGTTGGGGTTGTATCACGCCAATACCCCCGAAATCGTGATTCGTGAAACAATTTTTCGGATAAAGGTTGTGGTCACATTGGTTGGTCATGTCGGTAAGTGTTCATTCTTAGTGCTTGTTTGCATAGGCGTAGCTCCTAAGAAGGACCTGTGGTTACAAGTATGAAGATTACAACTATGAATCAAAGAGCTATTTCGGCTCAAGGGGAGATTAAGAATGATCCTTAGACCGGAAGGTCAAGCAGAACCTGTTGAGGTAGGGGTGTTGTGCCAAGTGGTATCAAAGCTTACAATCATTGTTTTCTATAGGTAGGGGGAGACAAAAGGCAAGTTGTAAATTGAATTCTACATGGAATAGATTTGAACAATTCCTCCCAGAAGACATCAAGACAGACCAATGCCCAATCCAGCCATGGAAAGGAAAATGAGAGAAATTCGTGCTCGATTAGATGCTATTGAGATAGCATAGAGATGAGCTACTGATACAGGAGATGTTAGTGAAGTTAAAAGTTAAAATGAGGCTAGAGCTGAAGAAGAAGTTGTAGCCGAAGACATCATAGAAGAATGTCTATTCATAGTTGTTGCAAGAATAGGGGCCAAAGAAAAAATGGGCATTCTAATGTATGAAGGCAACTTAGATGTTGAGGATCTTCTAGATTGGTTTAGAGCTCTGGATAAATATTTTGATTATGAAGATATCAAAGAAGGTAGGAGGGTAAAACATGTTGTCACTAGATTGAAAGGGCATGCAACACTGTGGTGGGATGAACTGTAGGATGATAGGCGTTGCAAGGGCAAGCAAGGAATCAAAATCTGGGATAGGATGGTAGCAAAGATGAAGGCCAAGTTTATACTCGGAGACTATCAAATTAACCTGTTTCGAAGAATGCGGAATTTGAGACAGAAGGGGATGCCAGTGAGGGAATACACTAAGGAGTTTTACCGACTAAACATTAGAGAAGGTCATCATGAGAGTGGTGATGAAAAGATCGCCAAATACATGAATGTTCTGAGATATGACATTCAGGATGAGATGAGCATGGTGATGATAAGAAATGTGGAAGACGCTTATCAAATTGCTTTGAAGGAAGAAGAAAAATTGGCTCGAAAGCAAGGTCAAAGGGGCAGAGGTAGAAGTCAACACAGAGGCAAAGAAATTGCCCAAGACAGAGTACAGAAGCCCAAGGTTGAATAAAATAAACCTCATAATCAACTAGAAAGAGGAGGAATCTCATAGAGAGGACAATATGTCAATAAGAACACTTTTCCGTGAGAAAGAGGAAGATGCAGAGGCAGAGGTGGTGAGATAAAATGTTTTGTTTGTGGAAAGATCGGACACAAATATTGTGTATCTTCTATGTTTGATTTCCTCATTTGTTTTATTTTATTTCTCTGTGATCTTGTTTTTCTAGCAACTAGTATCAGAGAAAAAGGTAACTCATAGGAAAAGAGGGTTCTTGGTTCAAGTGGGAGAAATGATAAAAGATGGAAAGTTCAGGGTTGAGAAATTTAACGGAAAAAACTGCTAGTTATGGAATATTAAGATGGAATATTATTTATATTGGAAGGATCCATTCCTACCATTGGGTGCAATAATAAATAAGACAATGGCCATGAAGGATGAATAATGGGAGGTTCTTGACAAAAAGGTACTAGGAACGATACGACTGAGCCTGGAAGTGTCAGTGGAATTCAATACTTCAAAAGAAAATAAAATGAAGGAGTTCATGGATGAATTGGATAAACTGTATGAAAAACCTTGACATCCAATAAGGTATTTATAATGAAGTGATTATTTAATATGAAGATGTCAGAAGGTGGGTTTGTAGCAGATCATTTAAATGAATTTAATATGATTACTAATCAACTAAGTTTTGTAAAAGTGGACTTTGATGATGAGGTTAGGAATATTCTAATAATGTGATCATTGCTAGAAAGCCAGAATGGCTTAGTCATGGTTGTAAGTAACTCTGTCTCTAGTTCAAACACTCTAAAATTTAATGATGTTGGTTTTATCCATAGCAAGGAAATAAGATAGAAAAGCATAGGTGAGACATCAGGTAATGTGTTGACAATAGAGAACAGGGGAAGACAAAAGAATAGAGGGAAGGGATCATGGAACCATGGGAATTCTAGGAAGAGAATATCCAAATCCATATTAGGAAATATAGAGTATTGGAATTGTGGGAAGAAAGGTGTTGTCCCTCGACCAAGTTTTGAGGAAACCTTAGTCAAGTTAGGACCACTTCTGGACTTTGACAAGTTGGTCAAAGATGGAGCGCCCAGGCGGAGCTGAGATCATGGATCTCACTCATTTTGCGGGCTTTGTAAGGGTTTTTTGTAATGGGTTATGGGATGTCGGCCCATGGGTTTACCCATGTTTAGGCTTTTTTGTAAGGAATTGTAAAAGTATAAATAGATAAGAATGTATGGTAGAAGTAGAGAAGGGGATGTAAGAGTCAATATCTTTCAAGGCTAAGTGAAAGTAGTTTTGGGTTGCTTTGTGAAACAAAATGTGTATGTAAGGTTATGTGCTTGATAGAGAAGTTGGATTTGTGCCGTGAGCTTGTTTTGGGAAGGAGGATCTGGCACTTAGTGCACAGATCTCCTATCCTCTACAAAGCTTGGCTCTGTGGCTTAGTGAACAGGAGAAGATAAATGTAAGAGAATTTAAGAATAACAAGGAAGACAAAGCAGTTGGTGGACGTAGCCCCACACTGGGGTGAACCACATATATATTATTTCTTTTGATGTGGTTTATGCTGTTTTGTTTATATTTTGAATCTTCTTAGTGATTTTATTATTATGTATGTTGGATAGATCCAATGTTTCTTAGTGATTTACTTGTGCTTCATGAATGAACACTAGATATAACTCAGTCCTAAGTGGTTGAAGTATTTAATATTTACTATTACTGCATCAATCTATCTTAGGGTTTGTTCTATGATGTTAATGAAGCTAATGAGTTAATGAATATCATCTCGTAGTGTTAATAAAATACTCTACAAAGTGTTTCTATCACAAATATGTGTCTCAGCTTGGTTACAGACAACTGAGTCCTGTAACCCCCCCTTCTCCTACCTCGGGTGAGACTTCGCCTACTTCACAGGTGTTGCCGAAAGGGCCGGTAGTTAGGGTTTTTTTGGTACGTTGTTGAAGAATTGAACCCTGGGTCTGCCCTGTTCCAACAAATGGTTCTGCTGCAAGGACCTGGAAATGTGATTGTTAGGAATTGAAGTAAGGAAAAGAGAATCTATATTCATAGAACTGTTGTTGTATTACGTAGTATTCTACTAGACTTATGAAGCTCTGTGCTAAGAAAGAAATCCAATCTGAAGAAAAGAGGTAAGATCTGAAAAGAGGTAAAGATTTGTGATTTGATAAGATTAAGATAAGTGAAAATTTGTGTTTCGAAAGAATGTGTTTAAGTATGTTTAATAAATTATGTTCTGGTCTAAAAGCTAGGGCACAATTGGAAGAAAGAGTTGACCTAAGTAAAGCTAATAGAAATGAAGAAAGATATGTTATTCCTATGCATAGAGAGAGTTTTTGGACTAATAAGTGGATGCAGGAACCTAGAAAGATTTTTTGCAGATTGCAGGTCCAACACTATGACCCCAATGTGCAATATAAAAGAAGTTGGGGAACGTTTAAACGAAAGAGAGGAGTGACACTATGTTATAACTGCAGAAGACCGAGACATCCTGCTTAGGAATTCTCTGTTATAGGTCCTATTTTTATTTGTTGTAAATTTGTATGTCATGAGGTTGAGGATTGTCCAAAGATGATTTCTAAATTTGAAAGGATGAACATGAGACAAGAAAACTATCAAGAGACTAAGAGAATGTTAGAGAATCAAAAAGAGAAAGAATCAGAGAAATTTCAGACTACATTAGAACAATTGAAATAAATGTTAGATGATCACAAAGATGTCATTTTACCAAAGATCCTGAAAGTAAAACAATACATAAGTACAAGAATAGAAGACTTCGACACAGACTGTGTCTTGGATGAAGAAACACAAGTGAATATTATGACAGAAGACACTTGGAAAATTTTGGGAAAGCCTACTGTGGTACCTTCATTAGGAAGAATATGCTTGTTTAAAATAAATATGATAACCCTATGTGGAAGAATTACTAAATTACCTATTATTATTCATGGAACATCGACTGGAGAAGAATTCAAATTCATTAAGTTTGTTGATAACAACGCCCCTTTCCTGCTCTTGTTAGGTAAGATTTAGATTGAAGAGGACCATATCAGAAGGAAAGTAGAGGAGGAAGCTACAGAAAAGAAAAATCAAGAACTAAGGGATTTCATAGCCATTAACATAGACTGACTAATAGAAGAATGAGAAGATAAGTCGAAGCAACAAAGGACAAGAGAATTAGTTTTCAACGTTGAAATAACACAAGAGGGTTTGAAGTAACTATACATGCAAGAAAGAAGAATCCCACCTAGGAATTATTAATAAAAAAGATATTAACTTTGAACCCTTTGAGAGCACATCAGCAGTGCGAAGTCACTATGCTAGGAGAAGATAAGAATAAGAATGGAAAGAGGATTCCAAAAATAGTTAGAGAAAATCAAATCACAGGAAAGAAGGCAAGGAAGAACAATAAGAAGAAAGACAAGTTAGAAAAGATATAGGAGGCACAACAACAGGCCTTCTCCATGTAGGCACAGATGAAGTTTCTCACTGCAGTTGAGAGAATGAAAATACCATAGGAATAATGCGCAATCCAACAACACATTACTCCCATCCAGGGTAGAGTGATGGAATTTACTCAGAAGCTTCAACCTATGAAGGATGAATCTTGCAAGGTGTTTTAAGAAATTGAAGAACAAAGCTCGCAACTGGACCAACTGGTTGTGACAGTGGAACAATGCCTAGAAGGGCCTGTTACAACATAGAAAATCTAGGAGCTCTCTAAGAAGGAGGATCAGGTAAATCAGCAAGTCGAGGAAGCTCTAGGCCTTCCAAGCGACATTTCCTAGGTCTGATTGACTCAGGACGAGTCGCAGGTGAGTGTTGGGGGCTTGTTGGCCCTCAACCAATTTTTTAGGAAACCTTGGTTAGGTTAGGAAAATTTTTTGACTTCGACAGGCTGGTCAAAGATGGAGAGCCCAGGCAGAGATGAGATCGTGGATCTCACTCCTTTTCCAATATTTGTAAGGGGTTTTTGTAATGGGTTATGGGATGTCAACCCATGGGTTTACCCATGTTTAGGCCTTTTTGTAAGGAATTGTAAAAGTATAAATAGATAAGAATGTATGGTATAAGTACCGAAGGGGATGTAAGAGTGAATAGATTGCAAGGCTAAGTGCAAGTAGTTTTAGGTTTCTTTGTGCAAAAAAATGTGTATGTAAGGCTCTGTGCTTGATAGAGAAGTTGGCTTTGTGATGTGACTTAGTTTTGGGAAGGAGGATCTGGTACTCAGTGCGCAGATCTTTTGTCCTATGCAAAGCTTGGCTCTGTGGCTTAGTGCACTGGAGTGGATGAATGTAAGAGAATTGAAGAATAATAAATAAGACGAAGAAATTGGTGAATGTAGCCCCACACTGGGGTGAACCACGTATATCTTGTGTCTTTTGATGTGCTTTATGTTGTGTTGCTTATATTCTGAATCTACTTATTTCTCTTATTATTATGTATATTGGATAGATATAATGTTTCTTAGTGCTTTACTTGTGATTTATGAATGAACGCTAGATCTAACTCAGTGCTATGTGCTAAGTGGTTGAAGTACTTAATATTTAATTTTACTGCGTCGATATATCTTAGGGTTTGTTCTGCAATGTTAATGAACCTAATGAGTTAATGAATATCATCTTTTAGTGTTAATAGAATACTCTATGAAGTGTTTCTATCACAGATCCGTGTCCCATCTTGGTTACAAACACCTGCATTCTATAACCCCCCCTTCTCCTACCTCATGTGAAACTTCATCTGCTTCGCAGGTGTTTCCTAAAGGGTCGGTAGTTAGGGTTTTGTTATTTTTATTTTGAAGCATTGAACTCTGGGTCTACCCCTATGCCAACAAAAGGACATATGAAGAAATACTATAGAGCTCCAAAGAAACAAAGAGATGGACAACAAGAGAAAAATTAGGAAGCAAATGTAACAGGTGATGTGTTACAAGATGCTTTTATTCTTTCTATAGATAATATTTTTGAGTGTTGGGTAGTAGATTCAGGGTCTTCATTGAATGCCACACACCATAGGAAACATTTTCTAGATGATGTTCAAGGTGATTTTGGACAGGTTCATTTGGGTGATGATGCACCATGAAATTTTTTTGGAATGGGTAAGGTACAAAATAAAGAAAAATAATGGAAACCAATGGTAGTTGAAATAGGTAAGATGTTTTCCAAATCTAAGGAAAAATATAATTTCAACAAGAAAGTTGGAAAGTGAAGGATGTCTATCCATATTTACATATAAGGCATTGAAGGTCACCAAAAGATCATTGGTGATAGAAAAAGGAGAGAAGATAGGTACATTGTATTTATGTACTGGTAATATTGATTCTTCTATTTCTTTAACTTCTACAAGAGTGGATACAACATTATGGCATCATAGGCTTGGACACATGAGTCAGAAGGGGATGAAGATAGTTCACAAAAGAAAGTTATTGCTAGATCTTACACAAATTGATTTGTATTTCTGTGAGCATTGTGTTTATGGAAAACATAAGAGAGACAGATTTCTTAGAGACAGAAAAGAAAAGAAGAGTGAAAATTTAGAGCTTGTACATACAAATGTATGGGGACCAACTCAGGTATCATATCTTGGTGGCTCTTGTTATTATGTTACTTTTATTGATGATGCAACTAGAAAAACTTGGGTTTATTGCATTCGACAAAAGTATGATGTTTTTTATACTTTTAAGAAATGGAAAGCTTTGGTTGAGAATGAGACAGGAAAAAGGTTGAAGTGTCATAGAGAGAAGATAGTTCTAGGAACACCACAATAAAATGGTGTGTCGTAAAGGATGAATAGGACAATCATGGAGAGTGCAAGGAGTATGAGAATGCATGTTGGGTTTCCCTTACAATTTTGGGAAGATACAATAGATATTTTTTTTTACTTAATAAATAGAGGGCCTTCAATCTCTTTGGATGGTGGAATTAGAGAGGAGGCATGGACAGGTAAAAAGGTAAACTATTTGATTTTGAAGACTTTTTTTTGTGAATCATTTGTCCATATTGATAAAGAAAATAGAACAAAGCTTGAGGCAAAATCCAAGAAGTGTACCTTTATTGGATATGGTGTCAATGAATTTGGTTATCGCCTATGGGATTATAAAAATCACAAAATAATTAGGAGTAGAGATGTCACATTCAAAGAGAAGTTCATGTACAAAGATCAATTGTTGGGAAAGAAATAGGAAAAATAAAAACCAGAATACACATTGTTTGATGAGATCACTAAAAAAGAAATTCCAAAGGTGCCATAAAATAGAAATTTAAAACAACAAGATCAACAGGTACCCAAAAATCTCGCAAGTGTTGTTAGAATATCTACTAGGCTAATTAGACCCTCTGAAAGATACTCTGCTTCATTGTATTATTTATTGTTGACTGATTCTGGTGAACCAAAAAGTTATGAAGAGGCAATGCAGGTAGAAACTAAAAAGAAGTGGGACCAAGGCATGGAAGAGGAAATAAACTCCCTTGTAAACAAACAGACTTGGGACCTAGTTTAGTTACTTGCAGGAAAAATATCATTGTAAAATAAATGGGCTTACAGGTTGAAGGAAGAAGATGGAGGCAAAAAGCGATACAAGTCTAGACTTGTTGTAAAGGGGTTTTCACAAAAGAAAGGTATAGATTTTGATGAAATATTTTCTCCTGTTGTTAAAATGAATTCAATTAATACTATTTTAAGTCTTGTGATAGTACAAGATTTTCATCTTGAATAGTTAGATGTAAAAACAACTTTTCTCCATGGGGATTTGGAGGAAGAAATTTATATGCAGCAACCACAGGGGTATGAGGTCATAGGGAAGGAGAATTTGGTATGCGGGTTGAAGAAGAGATTGTATGGCCTAAATAAGCTCTAAGGTAGTGGTATTTGAAGTTTGACATGTTTATGATAGAACAAGGTTATAATAGATGTCATTCTGATCACTTTTTTATTTTAAAAGGCTAGAAAATGGAATATGTATTATCTTGATATTGTATGTAGATGGCATACTTGTTGTAGGGTCTAATATGCAGGATATAAATGTTCTCAAGAAGATTTGGGTGATGAAAATAAAATTCTTTGTATGAGAATAACAATGGACATGAAAAATCACAAATTGACATTGTCTCAGGGTGAGTACATAGAGAAGGTGTTCAAGAGATTTAGAATGCAGAATGAAAAACCCCTTAGTACACCTTTGGCCAGAAATTTCAAATTAACTAAGGAAATGTGTCACAAGACATAGGAGGACAGAGAATACATGTTCAGGGTCCCTTATTCATCAAAAATTGGTAGCTTGATGTATGTGATGGTTTGCACAAGACCAAATATTGCACATGCAGTGCGAGTTGTGAGAAGGTATATGAGCAATCCAGGTAAAGAACATCGAGAGGAAGTAAAGTGGATTCTACGGTAATTGATAGGTACTTCTACTCATGAATTATGTTTTGGAGGTTCAGACACTATTCTACAAGGATATGTTGATTCATATATGGCAGGTGATAAAGATAGAAGGAGGAGCACCATAGGGTATGTTTCTATTGTAGGTGGAACAACAGTAAGTTGGATTTCAAAACTATAAAAGGTTGTTGCACTTTCAGAAATGTAAGCAAAGTATGTTGTTGCCACAGAGGCTAGTAAAGAGATAATTTGGTTATAGAGGTTTATGGAAGAATTGGGAAAGAAGAAGGATAATATCAACTTGTACTATGACAACAAGAGTGCCATTCATCTTGAAAAGAACACAAACTTCCATTCGAACATGAATCATATACTTCTCAGGTACCATTTCATACAATCCATCTTGGAAGATGGACATTTGAAGTTGGAAAAGATACATACTAGTTAGAATCTTGTATACATGTTAACAAAGGGAGTAACTGGGGAGAAACTAAGTTCCTGCTCAGTTTTAGTTGGTCTTCAAGAATGACGGTGAATATGAGAAATTTGACAGGTCCAAGGTGGAGTATATTCCAATAGGTACAAAAGCAGTGGAGTTATTGTGATTAGTCTCCAAGTGGGAGATTGTTGGTTGTGGATCCTGGTTACTTCCTGATTCATAGGTTTGTTTCAATCATGCTTGCACCCCATTCCCTAATAGGGGGTGTGGGGGGGTTTTCACCCCCATAACTATCGCCAGGCCCCAAATTGAAATATTGGGAAAAATTCCCTTGTAAAATATTGTAATTTTGTATTCAATCTGGATCATTCATTATAAGGTCGCAGATCTTATGGTAGAAGTTATTTTTAGTGATTTTTTCCCTAGAAGGCAACCATACTTTATTAGGGAATTGTAATGCAGATATGTATGAATGTGATTATTGTATTCTAAGAGAGGATATTGTGAGAGAAAGAAGAGGAAGTTACAATGAGAGTGTTTTAGGTCGTATCCCTTTATTTTGCTAGATAATAAAAAGGAAGGACCTGACAACTTATCTGGTGTACGTATCCCACACTGGGTGAACCACATATATCTATGTCTCTATTGTATTGTGTATCTTCCATGTTTTATTTTTTCATTTGTTTTATTTTATTGCTCTGCAATCCTATTTTTATAACAATCAGATCATGCACTACCTACTCCATTTCCAAACTTCCCATCAAGAAATAGGGGCTATACACCCCTATTCCTATTGCTGATAGTCATTGGTATTCCATATCCATGGATTACATGTCTGGTCTACCTTCAACCAAGCATGGGAATGACTATGATGTCATGGTCATTGATCGATTCTCTAAGATGGAAGTGTTGACACCTTTACCTTATGAGAAGAGTATCATTTCCCCGATGCCACCACAAAGCACTTATTTGAATGTGTTTGGGTTCATTTTGGGCTCCCAAAAACCATTATTTCATATTGATATAATATTTTCTTGAGTACTTTTAGGTCCAACCTATAGTGGATGACGGAAACCAAGTTGATCAAATTAACTTCCTTCCACCCACAGACTAGTGGACAAACATAGTTAGTCAACAAGATGTTTGTTCATATCTTGAGGATGTACAATTCCAAACATCCACGCACATGGGATGAGATCCATCCTTATGTTCAACATAGGTACAACATATCCCTCCACAACTTTATTGGCCATAGCCCCTTTTAGGTGTGCTTTGGGTTCAAGCCATTTCCCCCCATTGACGTAGCTCTACCCATTACTACCACACAGGAAGATTCCTCCCATGCTCATAATGAGGTTGATCGAGGAACCAAAATTGTTGAATGAATCCAACACATCCAACAATAAGTTCATGATATTTTGTAGAAATCCAATGCCAAGTACAAGTAGTATTGTTATTAGCATTAGGTACCACATAATGTTTATAGGTGGGAGATAAGGTATGGTTGCATTTGCAGAAATAGTTCCTCATAGGACACCATCGAAAGCTCTTCCCACTCTGATACGGGACTTACACCATGTTATCCCCCCATCCTAGGGGTAACTAAGGAGATGATTTCTTGAGGCCCACAGGTAGCATACATGGAGTGTCAAGAGTTGAATGGATAACACATCTCACAGATCCCCTCTCCTCCACCATAGCTCACCATAATCATCATTGACACTAGAGGAACATCCACTACACCAACTTGGACTAGAAGACAACAAGTCTTGCTTCATGAGGTAAAAAGTATGATCTACAGGTAAGTGTCACTTTAATATTTGAAGCATTTGAACATGTTGCAAAGAGTCCTTTCTTGATTATAAAATTGTTTGCTTGGAAATTATACCTTTTTCCCAATTTCACCTTGGTGGTTGACATGGTTTTCTAGTAAGTGGGTCACCCTCGGGAAAAGGGTTTCTATTGGGGTGTCTCCCTGAAGGGTCATCACACCATTCCCACTCATACTTACCACTTTCCACACCTCTTCCCTTATTTTTTCTCATCTTTTGGGTTTTTGGGCTCATTGACCTCAAGAAGGTCTTGTACCTCGTTTCATGGGAAGAAGGAGCTGAAGTCCCAGAAGTGTTGTAGCTGGAAAAAGTTAAAATCCATAAATTATCCTTCTATATTCTCTCCCTAAGGTACTGATATCAATGAAGCACTTCTCCATAAAAAAATGA